>JAQGAV010004409.1:0-10354 GCA_034691345.1 Phasmarhabditis papillosa | reverse complement strand
CACCCGAAGACTGAATGTTAGATAGGAGCCGTCTCTGCTCAGAAGATTCCGGAATGAATGGCCGAAGCCCTGCCATGAAGGAATCTACTATTATTGTGATAAGAGTGATACAGGAAATAAAATACTTTCAAAATACTTTAACATGTATACTTTATAGAGAGTCGTGAACTTAGTAGAGTTTTAGACTCAAATCCCGCTAAGTTGGTCTGATATATGTTGTCGTACCACACCATTTATCCATTCCGTGATTAGTTCAGAGATTTTTTTCTTTTTCTAGTGGGGGCCACCGTACCTCAGTGAGTATCATGACCGTTGTTATTGAACCGGAGCAGTGTCGGAAAAAGAAACAGACAAAACCGGAGACGTAAACTTCACAGGGATCCAGGAAGAAGTAGGAAAAGACATGGTAACCCTACAGTAAAATGTTTTTTTAAATATATTATGGTTGATTTCTAACTGACGGGCTTTTTATTGATTCCGATGTTGGTAATTTTGAAGAAGAACTCCTATTTTTAGTATCGTATTCTTGGAGTATAGTCTGATTCGAAAGTAATAACGTAGTGTTGAAAAAGAATCTCGTTAAAAATGGCTATGAAAGTCTTCGAAAATGAAAATATACGCGAAATTTCTCCAAAATACACAAGTAACACGCAGTTATTCTTTTGAATCAGACTATAACTAACCTGTATCATCGCCAAGACAGTTGATCGAAGTATGATTGTGTAGAGGTATAGAGTGAGCAGTGCCTGAAACGGACCACATTTATATCTGCAAGTACAATACTTAAGACCCTAAAAATTAAATTTGAAAACAAATCCGCCAAGTTCTCCGAAAACAGCGAATGATAAGAACAGGGCTAATAATCCTTAAAACCTGGAAGTCCTTCTATAGCAGACGGTTTCTGCTTTTCAGGTTTTTTTTGGGAGCCATTTTCCCTGCCCATCCAAACTACAAATTACTAAGCCGGGGTGACAGTTCGGCGCGCCCTAAGGAAACGGGACAGAGCAAATTTAAATGATGAAATCTTGTTGCTCATACCCTGACTTATTTTTTTGAAGAAATTCATGTTTATATGTATATCATTGGAAAGACCTAAGCTCAATCTGTGCAACTGAGTTTTTTCGAATGAATCGGTTAACGCTTTCCAGAGAAAAATGAACTTTAATTTTAAAATGAGAGCACATTCCCACTGTCTCCGTTGGCGAGACGTGGGGTTTTGAATTTAACGAACCGAGCTCATTCCCACCCTGCAACAAAGCTCCCTCAAAATAACCAGTTTAAGTGAATGTCATATGGAACTATAGTTTATCTCAAGGCCTAGGTTTGCAGCGCGGTATTACGAGCGGGGCTCAGTGTTATAAAAATGAATGTAAAATCGGCCGACGTGGTACATTTGCTCATTCATTTTTTATAACACTGAGCCCCGCTCGTAATACCGCGTTGCAAACCTAGGTCTTGAGATGGACTATACATACTGTTATTAGTTTGTTACAAATAGAATTATACTTACCCTATAATTCGGATGAAAGAATACATGTTTGATATGGTTTCTAAGGAACATAGAACTGGTTACAATTCCACCAACTGCGAGAACTACTTCTAATGAGAGCGAGAAGCTCAGAAGACCGTTGTCTTTGTATGCGGCCGCATCGGAACAATTCATTCTGGAAATAAAAAAAGTCCTTAATAACATAAAAAAACTTAAAGAAAAGTTAGTTCACAATAAGAATATTTGAGATGAGTTGTATGTTTTGAGTTGCTTAAAAAGTTATAGGATATTATATAAATATGATAATAACACTTCAAATGAAAAAAAGTTGTTAAAATGTATTGTCAAATACATTAGTTTCTGAACGGCCTTAGAAAGATGTGGTCAACCCCAAGCTCGTTTCCAGACACAAACTCATGAGATGCCAAGATTCCTTAATTAATACAAGGGTACGCTAAATTGTGTATACGTATTTTAGAATGTACACCGGAAGCTCGTATCCTTGGTCTAGAGATAGGTGGCTCGGCTAGTTCAGGGAAATTGACGGGCCGGACCGGGACGGGGCCGGACCGGCCGGCCTTTTCCCAGCCCTGGCTCAGATGATGCGAACTGGTTGACTGACTAAAGTTCAACTCAACAGAGGCATCGGCTTGTTTGTGAATGGGCCAAGTCTCCCCACTATACCTCGGTTATCGGTTGAGTTATTAAGTTCATAATTGCAATGGGTTACTTTAGGATTGTTGAGAAGAAACAAGACTACGAATGGCTTCTATAGTCTATAACAAATAAAAGACCGCAGTGCGCGGTGGTATAGCGGCTTCCGCAATTGCGTATTTGTCTTTTTTGGACACTATACAAAATAAAACTAGTACAATAATATATTTCTAACATAAAAGAAAAAATGGCGCATCGAACGATATAATGTGTTTCCATTTTTGCCACAGAACGAGCGATTTTCCAAACCTTACACAACACTGTGTCATTTGTTGTAATAAGTTGTCAAAAAGTGTCATTTTCAGTCAGTTATTATCAAAAAGGAGAGTCTGGTTGGTCCGCCAAGAAGCAAGTGTATAGGCCTGCGGCGCCAGCTAGTAAGGGGGCCGCTTCGCGGAAGAATCCAGGAACTGCGCAGTGTTGTGTAATAATAATAGTAATAGTAATAATAATAATAATAATAATAATTATTATTATTATTATTATTACACAACACTGCGCAGTGCAGTCATCTTTTTGTTATGGACTATACCAACAAAGACTTCCTTGGTGGAACAATCATTACAAACGTAAATAGCTACAGTTGACACAAAATGTTTTGCGTTTAAGTTTGAAGATTGCGTTTTCTCAGAAATTAGCGGGTAGTTAATTGTGTATTACAAGAGAGCAGGCTATAATTTTGGAATCACTTGGCAAAGTTCAAACATTGTTGTAGAAGAATGCTGAAATGTTTCATGACTCATATAATCGGTTCAAAAGGTTACTTATAGGGAACAAAATTTCGAATCTCAACAGAAAAGAAAATTTATATTCTATCGTACTACTCTAAAGTTGGCCGGTGCTGGACCGGCACGACGTTAAAAGGATTCCAGACTGGTCGGAGTGATCGAGTTGAAAAACCTTACTTCAACTTCTTTTTCAAATAACTAATAAGTTAACAAATGATTAGTTTAGTCCAAATTTGTTTCTGATAATCGAATTTGGGCAGAAACTCAATTTTCCCCCCAATGAATTGATTGTAGAAAATGTTGTATAGTTGAAAGTTATACTGTGAAACTAAAAAAAACAGTGGAGAAAGTTTTTTGCTCTATTCTTTTATAGGAAAGTTGATGGGAACCTTTACTTTTTCCAGCTTATTTCTAAGAAATCACAAAAAGACTGAGAAACGTTTAGTAGATTTTGCAGTAGAAAGAATTGCCGGAATCAACTCAACTAAAATTAATGAAAACAAATTTGAAACTGTTTGGACTTGAAACTTTACATTTTGTCCTAAGAAGACTGTGACTTTTGGGTAAACGACAATAGGGCTCTATATACCTACTAGTTGTATAAATTTAGATTGATAAACTCCAATTTTGTACTAGAACTGTTGGTTTTCGATTTCAAAACTGCCAAAGATTTGGATGTTAATATAAAACATTTCTAATTTATAGTTTTTTTTCCAATTTGTTTTCAAGTTCAAAAACAAAAGTTTCTATAAACCAGCTGTTGCCTAATTAAACTTCCTACAGTATTGGTTTTGTGGTAACTCAAAACAGCTGCAAACATCGTGTTTACAAAGAAAAATACTTTGTTTCGTTTACTAATTGCTGATTTCATTAAAAAGCTATATTATTTCAATTAAAAAAATTATCTTCTTCACATTTGTTAAACTTATAAATTGCAGCGAACCGTGCAAAACGCTTTTTAGACATGCAATCTGTATACTTCCTATTGTTCGAAGAGAAGTTTTGAACGCATTATTCATCAAAAAGTTCATGAAGGATGGAATTTGTGTTCCAGTTGGCTAGGTTAACGAGAAGCAAGTCTACCACACTTGATAAAACCGTGAGATCTGGAAAGACGCAATGCAAGTCATGTTCTTATAGCCTACAGATATAGAAAATGCTTGAGATTTCAACAATCGGTTTCCGGAACTATGCAACTAAGTTACTTGGCCTGAATTTGCGGGCGACTAATTCAAGAAAAGAATACATTTTTGGGGTCGGTGCCTTCGGTGATATTGGACGTTCACTTATATCTGAACAAACAGTTCATATAAGATGATTCCTTGGAGATCAGCTTTAACACTATTTGTATCCGTCTCAAGCTCCAAATTTTCTTTGGACAGAGTCCATTTCAATACGGGTGGAGGGTGGCACATAGACGAGCAAATGGTGCCGGAAAAGCGTTTACTTGACTACTTCATCGATCAATCTGTTCTGCCGCGAATCTTCAACCTATTTTGGGTCCGTGTATCCTTTGGATCAGAAATACATAAGTGACAAGGATATCCGGGAGATGCTTTTCAGCAGGAATTTTTAACAGAAAAGTATATTACATAAGCTAACGGTAATTTCATACAGCAAGACACTATACAAAAACATTACAAAAATAGTATTCGACTGCGTTTTCATCTAGTTGAAGAACACAATTCTGAAAGGATCAAAAACAACCAAATTGAAAAATGAAGAGCAATGAAGCGTTAAGTGTTTGTGACAATGGGTATTCGAAAATGAAGTAAAATGTTTCTTTAAACTTTATTTTCATAGAACAGTTCGCTAGACGGTTCCGAGTAAAAACAATAGCTAATTTGAATCTTTTGCCGGTTATGATGCACATCCTTTGTATGTTAAAAGAATTTTGGTCAACTGGAGGATGAAAAACATTGTCAAAATAAGAATATGTTCAAATAATAATAATGTCTTATACTTACTTACTTAAATACTCAAATATTGACTTCCTTGATTTATTTTTCTTAAATGATGATATTTCTTGACTTTTTTCCTTTTCTTTTTCTTCAAAGTATTTCTTAAAATAATCACGGATATGAAGTTTTCAATGCAATTAGCGAGAGTTGTTCGAAATTTGGTAATTGCGGAAGTTTGCTACGAGTAGGCGATTCAAAAGCTAAAGAATACGAATAAAAACAAGATATTCGAGTGATTGAGTAACTACTATATTACTAACGAAGGTCAATTACGGGCATTTTAAAAATTTGCTAATCAAATTGGTGAATGGTATATAGTCTAATTCAAGAGCAATAATGGAGTGCTACTTGTGTATTTTAAGGAAATCGTGGGTATATTTTCGGTTCCGAATACCTACAGAGCCATTTTCAATGAAATTCTTTTTCAACCCTCCATTATTATTCTTGAATGGAACTATAGGAACGGGTACTTCCATTTCGAATAGGCAGCAAAAGGCTGTCCATGCCCCAATCGGTATTATTCGGATTCGCTATTAACGTTATCAACAATTCCGCATCCGTATCCGAGTTTTACGGTAGATGGGTACGGGTCAGCTTCCAGAAATAAACCAAAGTCTTGTTGAATTTGGGCATCCGACAAACCTGACTCAAAACCGAAGATTCAAACTATCAGCACGTGATTTTCGTTACGGCCGTCCAAACTCCGGAACGAATATCAATCTCAGAAGATAAGGACAAAGTTTCATTGGAAGTCAAAGTCATGTTTAACCGAAAACAGAGTCCTTAGTGAATAGTGTTAATTAGTGCACTGATTGAGTGATTCGAACAGCTTTGCAGTAAGTGCAAATATAAAATAAAAAGTTGTTCAATTGAAGAAGATTCCTGATAGCTTACATCTAAAAACTGAAAAGCTATTTTTTCATTTTTGCTCTAAAAAGTACAAAATTTCCCACAAAAATCAAGTATTGGGGGATAGTATTCACGAAATGTGGCAATTCACTAATGAACTTTAACTACGGAAATAACAAACGTGTGTGCCATATGTGGAATAATAAAAAGTTGTATGCGCTACAAAAGAATTGTCATTGTACTTTAGTTCGATGCTTTCGTAATAATATTCGGAGGGACTACCAGCGAACAGAACTGCTCTAAAACAGAACTCGGCCATTTTAGAGGTTTTTGGATCTTTTTTTTTACTTCTGGACAACTTTTTTGTATTTTCTCAATGGGAATACATAGATCCTATACTGTCTATATATAATTACCGCGGTTGCTATTGGTAATATCTTTACTTATCGAATGAGGGCTGAAAAATGTCCAAATTGTCAATATCGTGATTAAAAAAGGCAAAGGGACAACGTTTCCAACTAAGATATAGTGGCCGAGTGTGAACTATTGATCTTCATTGAAAAAAAAAACACTAGAATATCATTACGAAATATTAGAAATCTTTGAAAAACCTCTAACTTCTGAATTTACCGGTTCCGTTTTGACCAGTTCTGTTTTTGTCAGTTCTGATCTCTGGTAGTCCCTATTCGGACGCTATAGTCGGATACAAAACGAATAATGGAGTGTAGAAAATAATTTTCAATTTTCAAACTGCTTGTACGCAATTGCGTTTGCAATTTAAATAATTTCCCACACTCCATTATTCGTTTTGAATGTGACAATATAAGTTCTTGAAAACAACCTTTGCGTGCATTTTACGATATTTACGACAATGGAATTACTTGTAAGTAGGTGGTAGTAACTAGAAAATATATCTTTCTGGAAAACATGTACTCTTGAAATGTTAGAGTACTGTTAGAGTTGTTATCAAGAGCCAGTATCCTCAGAAGCAGTGATGTCATAAAAAATATATGGAACATCGGGGAATTGACAACATTTTCTTTAGAAATAATCTAATCTAAAACAGTATCTCTACAGGATAGTCCGCTGGAAATCCAGCTCTCGATAGAGAGTATGCATGTTTCATTTTTCATGTTTGCATGGATAACGCTGCTTAGAATTGTATACTTTCAGTTACTTTTTGCATAAAAACGAAACAATGTTTATAGTCGACGGATCGCTTGCAGAGGTAAACGGTCAGTTTCGCAAAGGAGCTCCGAAAACTAAGGGGAAATAGATTAAAACCCAGAAGGACTACCGCTTCAGTGCAACATTCGCAGTCCTTTACCTGCAACCTATAAAAATCTATCCAAAATAAAGTGAGCCCACTTACTCTAGCTGTTATTTTACTAGAACGAGTCCAACTAAAATAGTGGGCGTGGCCTCCTTTTACTAGAATTCCAAAGGATCATCAATCTTGACTACGGTAGGATTTACTCAGTTCACCCAGGGGAATCAAATAAGGTAATTTAGAAATTGCAAGCAATTTATTAATAACAAATCTAGCAGTATGAAGTTACTTCCAGGTATAAAGGGGGCTGCAACAGCAAACTTAAGGATATGGCAAGTTCTTACTATAATTTGCAGCTTTTATTAGCCATTTGACGAAATGTAAAATGAAATAATTGTATTGTTGTACAAAAAAGCACAATATATTGTATATAGCCTATTGCATATATATATATATATAATATAGGGTTCAAAGACTGAGGTTATGCAGTTTTGACAAACTCTGTCGGTTTGTAAGTTTAACGTTCTATGGATAAGCGTTTTATAGACTAAGGTAAACCTTGATCACACCAAAAAAACTGTTGTCAAGAAATATAAATACGTTTGATTTTTTTCTCTTTTTTGGTGTATGGTAAGCTGTTAGTTAGGGAACTAACTCTTATGCCGATTGGTAAAATGTTATTAGCTATTATCTAAAGTTTTGTATAAACTTAAAGCTTATTCTCCAGATAGTGTCCATAATTTCTGGGGACTGTATCCTGCTAAGAGCTATGGGACCGGGGTTAAGATTAGGTTAAGACTGGATTGCCCCTTATTTACATCTCTAATACTATAAATAAATTATAGTTTTACTTAATACTTTTTGTATAAAAAAGTAATCGGTTATATGGATCGTTGCAAATAACTGTTAATAAATAGTTCAAGAGAATCCGCCCCGAAGAAAGAATTCTTGCAAATTTCTTATCCGCCGCCTCCGCTTCCCAGGTGCTGTGTAATGGAGTCCTGGCTCCCTATGGTCCCTTCGTCTCACTTCATCTTCCAACTATCTGTGATCTCGTGATGCGTAAAATATGAATAAACAACCTTTAAACAACCTTGTAACCTGAAATCGTTAGTGGAGTAGCAGCGGGTTGACGAAGAATCTGTGCTAACGTCTTTTGGGATTGCTTCATAGTAGTTACGGGGTTAGCAAATTGATATATATAGTATGACTAGTATAGTTCCTAACAAAAACGACTGCCGTGAGCGGTGTTGTTTAATATTTCAAAAATCGCTCGTTTTCTGGCAAAAATAAACTTTCATTATATGGTTTGATACTCAATTTTTTGTTTGTTGTCAGAAGTATTATTGTACTTGTTTTCTTTTGAATCATGTCCAGAAAAAGACAAAGACGCAATCATCGTATCACAAACCATCTGTTGCGATAGCTAGCTTTTCAGTGAGGTAACTAGAGTTCAACCGGAGCTATAGTCTGTTTCAAAACCTAGACTACACTGCGCGGGCCTCATACGATGGGCGCTGTTGCAAAATTTGCCTTCAAAAGTTCTCTCGCCGGAAGAGAGGGAAGACATTTTCTAGAGAAGTTGAATCCAAATTTTGCAACATCGCGCATCGTATGAGGACGGGGCTATGTAGTCTCGCTTTTTAAACAGACTATTTATAGAAAAAGTAACCATACACAATAACGGTTATACCCCTAGATACCTTGCTAATTATTGATATCGCTCTGTTTATCAAATAACTATGATGCATCCTAATACTACGTTACTTGTTAATGAGCTATGCCAGCCTCTAGAGACCTTTACAAAGTGAAAAACAATATTTATCTGCACTTTGCAGTTAAAAATGAAGCATTTGCAGAAATTGAAGGGATATTATGAACCAGAAGTAGTTATCCGGCCCTGCCCGGCCTTACCGGCCCTGCCCGGCCTGGCCCGGCCTGAAATTTTGAAACCAAGGCCGGACCGGGCCGGGCCGGCCGGATAACCACCTCTGTGATGAACGAAGGATACAATCTAGCCAGATCAAATGATGCAGATGTTTAGTTATTTTTTGTGAAAACATCGCTGGCTACAACACGGAGAAACAAGATGCTACAAAAAGCATACAGTATATATTTATGCTTTTTAATTGTATTTTCGGAAACATATACATCTATTATTATTATTCTTATATGTAGTTAAGATCGCTGAACTATATAAGGTAAAAGAATCAACCGTAGACTGTCCCAGAACAATCGGCTCCATTCATACCGTATTTATATGAATCCTTGTACTCGGAACGAGTTACTTCTTTTTAACTTGCTTTTTGCGAGTGTTGAACCATTTTGCGTATTTTTAGAGAATATTGCGTAAATGTTCGTTTTTTGAAGCTTTTCGCACTCCAGTAATACTCTTGGGGCTAACTATAGCAGGGGCTTAGAATCCTTAGGAGTTTCTATAGAAATGTGCCAATTTCGCACTAAACCCTCTAAATTAGAGCTATCACCACCAAATATAGTTTCTTCTTAGAAATCGAAAAACCATCAAACCACGAAAGTAGCTTGATTATCTATCTTAGTTTCTTACTCTTTATGTTCTCTTATCAATTTTTCTATAACATCGCGCCACCTTTTTCCAGCCGCCCTCGGCAGGGGGTTCACTTGGTGCAATCGGCGCTGCTGTCTGGTCAGCCGTTCTTTGCACCCGCACATACAATTTAAAACAACGCCACTGAACTTTATTACACTGCCGAGTCTACTCTATTTAGCCATTGAGGAGTTACCGTGTTCAAGATACATGCGTTTCGTATTAGCTTCAAGTTTATTATCATCTTCTTCACCCGAAAAATATACTTAATGAATTCAATCCAACTTTCTGAACCGACATTTAGTTGGTTTTCAAGTTAAGTATGTGTTTTATCAGGGTTCTTTTATGATGAAAGTTCTGGAACTGAAAAATAATTGCTATAAATCATTGTTGAGGACATTTTAGTTTGTAGCTTCTGGAGCAGTTATAGTCGACGGATGAATGGCTTTCAGCTAAAGGTCTATTTATTATAATGCGAGCGCACAAGTATATCGCATCCTTGTGCATTTTCTTTGGATTTCCGCGCTCCTTCTAAATTCTACCGTACACCTCTGCAAACGATTCATCCGTCTACTATAGCAGCTACCTCGCACAATGACGCATTGCAAAACTATGGTTATTTATTCTGCTTGATAAATAATATATAATACCAAGAGACATATAATATAGTATATATATATATATATATATATACTATATCTTTCGTTTTGTTGTTAATTTTTTCTTTCTGTGATACAACCTAACAATATTTTCATGAAGTTGTTCAAGCAATAGAAT
>JAQGAV010004408.1:0-10354 GCA_034691345.1 Phasmarhabditis papillosa | reverse complement strand
GTGATGGTTATTGCCACAAGGAGAGAGATGTGCAATACAGAAGAGACGCAGACATGACCTTCTCAATAACAACTGAAATGACCTTTTGATTGAAATGGAAGATAACGAAGGTGAAAATGAAAAGAAAACGGTTTAAACTGTTAATCGTAGAATGTGATCTAATTGTATAGTGCGAAAAGGTAATAAAAACCGTTTTCAAACCTCATAGAACCTATATTAGTAAATAGTAGATCTAGAAAATATATAATAACATCAATTACTTGGATTAAAGAAAATCGGAACTTGTGGTCAGTCTTTTAAGAAGTAAATATTGCAGTCAAATATAGGAAAATCGGGTTCCAACCTAAAATTATACTAAATTGTACTTACATCAGTAAACACTAGAGTTATTTCAACACGAGCTCTAGGACGCCAAGCTGATTCGTACAGGTAAAGCGTATGTGGTAGCAGCTTCGCTCCGCTCGAAAACCTCGACATCCGTGGCAATATATAAATTGTCTTAAGTAAATTTAAGGAATATGTTAGACCTACGTATTGTTACACGCATTTCGCATAAAATTAACTGTTTTCTTTTTGTCCAGAAGCATTCCAGATCGATGCTAAGACCATGTGGGGACTACATCGTGGAAGTAGGGTGGGCAATCGGTAAGATTTTTGAAAAAAGAACGGTAAACCGGCAATAAAAATTTACCGGTAAACTGGTATTCAATTTTTTTTCTGTATATCGGTTACCGTTTGCCCAACCTACATGGAGGTGGAGTTAACAACTCGGTTTTTGAGGAAACAGTCAGTATGCATGATAATTCTGGGGCCCTTTTCACCTAACAGCCAACCATAAAACATACCATTATATCAGAGCTCGACACACTTCAAACAACTCGGAAGTATATTTATATTTAAAAACTTGGTAGTTCAATAGCAGTTTATTATTGTTATTCTATTCAAATTCTCAAAATAATGAAATTGTTTAATCGAAACGACCTTATGCAAATGTCCAATAGCAGAAAACAGTCTAGAGTTCTTGAAAAACAGTAACTTTGACACTTAAGTTAGCCTGCTTGCATATATTAAAATACCTTTTGTAATGTAATGTTCTTCTTTATTAACTTTCAAATTGTTAACTTTATCTAATTATGGCTTTAAAAACTTTTCGCTTTTTAAATGTTACAAAGGTATATGTATCTAAAGAAATGTTAAATTATTCCATAAGGGCTCTAGTCCTAACATTACTGAACAATTCTTACATTAAGTTTATTGTAACTATTCATTTTGGAAAATAATATTACCCTGCTGTTGATTGGTTCATAAAATGTTCTATATCAAAGAAATATCACGGGTTCTGTATTGAGAACTACAAATTCAAGACAATCACCTGTTACTGAACCTGCTATTGTAGTTATTTTGAAAACACTCTTCTGTATTTCAACGCATGTTATCCTTGTATTAACGAAAGGTGAGAATTTATAGCTTCCGGCTTGAATTTGGACAAACCCTCTTTTTGAAACAAGTTAGTTAGTTAGATTTCCTAAATAGTTAGATTTCCGATTCTTAAACGGCTACATGATATATTCCAATTTTAGTACGAATGTTACCTTTCTATACCTTAAGTTATTACCGGATTAGTCTTATAACTGCACTTATATTCAAGAGTTTAGACATAGTGCAGAAACCTCATCAAACCAAGATTTAAACAAGTTAACATCACGAGTTTATAGTTAGATAAACTTATTGGCTCAATGAATTTGAATAGAAAACCATGTAGTTAGGTACTCTATAAGAACTGAAGTTTATTTAATGGTAAGCCGCCTGCAAAGAACAATCTATAGTCAGCGCCAAGAGTAATGATGGAGTGTAATGAATTCAATGCTCGTCTGAGCCCCTTTTGCGAGCAAAAAAGCAGCGAGCAGCGGTGTTAAAAATCCTATAAGTACGCAGGTGACCCTCAATTATTACTCTCTGCGCTGACTATACATAGGTCTAACTTAGTCCACTGATAAAGTACCATTCAAGAATATTAATGGTGTTTAAGAAATTCGTGTTTTTTGTGAGCACTTTTTGTGAACACCCTGCCAGCTGGTGGTGCCTTCTCGCAGTACAAATTTGCCCTTGCGATGGAGGCGCGTGCAATTTGCCTGCAGGCGCCGTAGCATAAAATCGCCGGGGTGGGCGCTTGGGAAGTTTTTAGCCTACCCGGGCAACAATACACTACTGCTCGTGAAGCTAAAAACTGCCCGGCTATACTACGGCCACTGGAGCGGTCCTCAAAATTATATGAATACGAAAGAACCACTATATTATTCCCATTTAATCAGACTATACATAATCTAAGCTATATAGTTGGTAATTACTGCTTTATAATCTTAATTCAGTGTTCTCTTTTGTTATTTACAATCATAAGAGTCAAGCTGGTATGCCTGCTAAATGAATCACAAGGCAATTTTTTCAAGCAACCCAAACTATTGGTGCTCATCCTATACTGGCCAATTATGTGAGGCCAATTATTTTTGATTCCCGGTAACCAGAGTTTCTTCGGGTGGGTGGAGAGAATTAGTGATCGTCCTTAAAGAATCCAAAATTGCTGGTAAGTAACAAAGATTATAGGCGTTCTCCGCTCTGGCTGGATTTCACATCCAATGCGTTTGTGCAAATTTTTCAAGAACTTTTATAAATAACATTTGTAAGATTTTAGACAAACTAGCACTATTGGACAAAATAACTTTACTATTTAAATCTGTTTGAAACATTTAGCACAACTAATATCAGAGCGTGAGACTATCCAATTCCACCGAGCCGGAATCCAATCGGATCGGAATTTCAATTTCATTTTCAACCTCCCTCATTTTTCTCATCATTCTCAGCTTCGTTTTGAAAAAAAAAACACATTTAAAAGCCGGATTACCGTAACATTACTATTTGCCGTAAATCCAACACCAAACTTCACAAAACATTTCCTAAAAAAATATCCTATTTCGTTAATAACTTTGTCTAGACCAAATCCAAATTGTGTCTGTATTACTGATGTTATTTCATCACAGTTAAAACAGAAATTTTGTAGGAGGCAGGGGTAGGTCGACCCGGCATGAATGTTGCCGCCAAAGTTTGAAGGATCACCTAATGTTATAATGAAGAAATATCTTCCTAAAACCGTTGCTGAAACTGCAATTGGTTACTATTATGTAGAACTACCAAATCTTCAAGTCATTCTATAGTATGAGTGGGAGACAAACGTGACTTAGGGACATTCCGAAATCCGGACTTCCAGGACTTATATACATCGAGTCCTCACTGAGGTACAAACACCGAAAAATCAAAAAAGTAATGGAAGTTACGCACTCTGGGATTAGTCTTAAAGTTCACCAGTCACACTCTAGGCAGTTTTATGAGGAAAATAAGATAATTTGTTATTTGAAGCAGCAATTATATATAAGGATCAGCCTCCGAGAAAGAGAAACGTTTTTTGTCTTTTTGAACAGTCGTAGAAGCATTTTATTCTCAATATGCATAATTCGCTTTGAAACATAGACTACATTGCGCCGGCCTCATACGATGCGCGGTGTTGCAAAATTTGTCTTCAAATTGGTAGGAAAATGCCAAAACAACACCGCGCATCGTACGAGGCCAGCGCAATGTAGTCTACGTTTTGAAACACACTATCGCACCTCTGGTAGCTGGGTTTCATCATCAAAACACGAATTGAAACATCTGTAAAAATTCTGAAAGTATTATTTTACTGAGATACAAAGGGCCTGTAACCACTTTACAAACAAAGTATAGTTAGTTGTTTAACACTTTGAATGTATCGGTTGTAAGAGATAGGTTTCCAGCTCACTATCCATATAAACTACAAACGTAGTTCCATAGGACACTTTGCTGCAAATCTAGTTCATGACACAGACTATAATAGTTCCTTTCAGTTTACTCGGTTCATCATTAAACTGGCCTGGCTTGGGGACAAGGTTTGAGCATAGATTAAAAATTTTGTCAGTACCACAAACGGTTTCTTATGTTTAAACATACTTTACAATATTTCGGCTAATAACCAATCCACCACAATGTACAAATTTACTCAAACAAATTGCTTTTTCCATTATGAAGCCCGTTATTGAGGCACATTAACTACAAACGGCGCTTGCAGTCTAGGTTTTAAAACAGACTATATTTATTGTTCAGAAAAACTTCTTCTGAGTTATGATAAATGTTTTTCCAGAGCCATCTTCAAAACTACAAACTTAAGTACAAACTAGAAATACTTATCTTGTATCTTATAATAGTGCATCTATATTGTATTAACCATTGCTCAGTGTTTTTCTGTATTCAGTGAAGTCAGTGAAGCAGAAAATGCTCTTTTCTGTAATGACTGTAAAACTTAAAATAGAAGTTAGTAGTGTAGGTACATTTTGTCACCATATAAACTTCTATGTTGAGAACTTTGTTTTGACCGGGCCCGAGTTACTTCTTGGGTGGGATTTCTATATAGCTAGGTACAACCTTTTGGCAAAAGGCAGTAAAGCATTTCTCTCCCAACTATAGTCGGCGGCCACGGCTTTTGCAAGGGTATACGGTACCAGCTCCAAGATTTATTAGAGCGCGACTGAATATTAGCGCGCGCAAACGCGGATTAGTCAATGAAACAATGCATAACACCACATCTACCTTATTTTGCTTAAATAATTACGTTATACGTTTTGTAGTAATGAATATAACTTATTTTGGCGTTTTAAATTGAGCACTCAGACCTTTAACTTTCATATCTTTGTCCGCCGACTATAGTCTCAAATTTACATAGCCCAAAACTGTGAAAACTTTTCGCAGCAAGGAAGCTGTTCTCCGAACCACTTCACCGTTTTCCAAAGTACATTTTGTATTTTCAATTATTTCCCAAATTATTCACAAGAATAAGAGTAGCCCAAATGTTTTTGATAATTGTTTCTTTGGATTCACTTATCGTTCTGCTGGAACATAGGAGGATAAAGTCACAGGACCCTCATCGAAAATTATTCCAAACGATCGCTGTTGATATATGGAGTTCATTTCAAGCAATTTCGCAGCAATTATTTCTAAAATTTGAATAATTGAGAACGCAATTTTCCTAATGATGCTGCGTCGAATTCGAGCTACCGCCCCAAAAGTGGAGTTAGGAGAAAAAAGTAAAAAAAGCCGAACCATTGACTGGAATATTTGTTAGCAGAAATTTATCTTAGAAAGTGGACTTCTACTCCTCAACATATAGAACTCTACTTAAAGCTGATATAGTTGCTACCTGATAAATAGAAGTAAAAACAGTCTTAATAAGACCAGTTTTATTATTTCCTCTAATGAACCTGTTAGGCTTTTCCTCCAATATATCGTTGACCCGAATCTAAGCATATTTACTTATGTCGTGTGATTCTAGTCTATAACATCTAAAGTAAATGCTAAATAAATTGTTTACAACTTAATTACTTTCCCGTTTTAAGCTCTATCTGGTACAAACCCTATTCTTCCGAGATGTTGATTTCTTACATTTACTATCATGCGAATACTAAAAAAGTTGTTTTGCATTTAAAATCATGACATACATATTACAATCACAATATTGTTATTATTAATCAGTATTAGAGCAACATTTAGAATTTTTACGCTACATAACGTTTCGGATTAATACTATTATAAACACTTAAATAGTGGGATTATAAATTCATATATAATGTTAGTAGTTCTGGGAACCATGAGAGCATGAAGAGCTTGGTTTTCCATCTTGCAGTAAAGTAGACCGAGTTATAGAAATTAGAATGTAGAATGTATAGTCTTCTTCATGGTTACTGGAGTGTCACTTTTGTATTTATATTATTTTTAACACCGCTCCTGCAGGCAAATTATAACTTACGCGTACATCGCAATTTTGCACGATGAGAAGACGCCGCGAGCTGGCACAGTGTGCATAAAAAAGGGCTCAGACAGAACCCGAATTCTATTCACTTCATTATTTCTCTTGAATCTGACTATGGCTTCGGTTGGTGTTTAAGAAATATATTTGATTCCAGCATTTTGCTTACAAAACAATGCCTACTGTAGTTACTGGTTGGCCAGAATTGTACCTTGTATATTCCAAAAAAGTTCCAGGGATATATATATATATATATCTTATTGTATATGTTTAAACATTTTCTGAAATACTTTGCAAGAATTGATTGTTAGAAGAAGAGGCCAGTATTCGTCCTTAAGTGAGAAACATTTCGCTTTGTTAATAGTTCATTGGGCAAAGGTAGAAACTTTAGTAAGTATAGTAGTGTTGTGTTGACTTTATTACAATGTTTTCTTCTTACTTTTTACATTAATGAATTATATTATAGTTTTAAGTTTCAGAAGACCTTCTAATCATGTCTGAAGTTCTACAAATTGGTGATAACCATATCATTGCACTGGTTATCTTCCTGGTAGGTGCAAAATCCAATTTGAAGATCTAAAAGGAGATTACAATAATGTTTTTAATATCCGATATTAAACATAAACTGCGGTTTTTGAACTAACGAATTAAAATATCAAGCTAACCATAATCTAATATAAGCTATTAATTGAAACACGGGGAGAAAGGCGTATTGTCTTTCTGGCAAATCACATTCGTAAATGGATTTATGAAACATTTCGCCAAAATATACTCCAAATCTATAGCATTTTACGAGCGACTGGATAGAAGAGATTGTTTATTAATTATCTACATTTTTATTATTATGTAAATATATAATTGTTTTATCCATATCTTGGGTGGGTAAATTTGCGAACAATAAAATAGATTATGTAAAACTTATGCAAAAGATAACAAAGAGAGCTGGAAACTTTCTGAATAATGTAGAGTTGAGCTGCCCTGTATACTAACGGCCCCCGCACTGTGGGCCATATTTTCAATCGCTCCCAAACGCCCAACTCTAAAGGATAAACAATATGATAAGGACAATAATAAATAGGCTAATAAATTTACATAATAATAACAATTTAGATAAATAATAAACAACGTCTTTTATCCAGTAGCCCGTAAAATACTATAGACTTGGAGATTAGTTTGGCGAGATGTTTCAAAAATCCATTTTGGGCATTTTTGCCAAACAAGACAATACAGAAGTTGTGGAAGTGTTTTCGTAGTTAGTAAATGTACCTGAATTCAAGTTGTAATTCAAAATGCAACATGAAAGTCAAATTCAATGAAAGTTGCCGGATTTTTTGAGATCTAAATAGATTTTATAAGAAATAAATTAAAGAAGTGGGTGGTCGGGGGTAGACAAAGGGTGCGGTACACCTTTTTACTCAAAAAAAAATTGAATACCGGTTTACCGGTACATCGTTTCATCCGTTTTGCACCCCTGTACTCGAAACTCTCGTTAACTGTGACAGTGTTCGTCAACCTACCCCCCGGTTTTTAACGCCATTCACCAAGATGTTTTCTGCTAAGTAAATTTCCATCGAGGCAAAAATGAAGGCGAAAAAGTTACCCCCAGGGATACCCTTAGCCTCACTTTTCACCGTAGCCAAGAGGTCGGCATAAATTTTACACCTAGGGTATCCCGGTTGGAGTAGGTTGATAAATACGGCAACTGCTGGATCACTAATATTACAACCTGTTCTCTAGATCTCGTTCATCGGCGTCATCTGCAATACAATAGTTGCTGTCTATACGCATACTCTTAACTCCATGAACAATGCATTTGGTCGGTTAACTGCATGTCAATCTGCTGCCGAAGCTATTCTCTGCTCCGTCTTTGCATTCTATTTCTCACCAATGGTGTTCTTGTAAGTTTAACGCCCAACCCGCTATAAGGGAATTCAAAAATAAACAGGCAGTGTTAAATAATGTAAAGGCCTATTTCACAACGCGTTCCCCTCTTCAACGTGTTCATCCATTTATAATTATTTAAATTCATCCCACAGTTTTTATTGGGATTCATGGCATTAACTCATTAGCTGCTCACCTAACTATAAGATCAGAAACCATATAACTGGCTTCTGAATGCAAAATGTTTCAAAACTGCATGAAGATGGTTGAGGATGAAATCCTCAGTAACGACTCGGTTTTCAAAACCTTCAAATTCTTGAAGACATTACGATAACTTTGCTGGAAGTAAGCCCGAAAACTGTACAACATATAGTCGGTGGCAAGGGCTTATGCAAGGATAAGGGTATACGGTACGCACTGAAAATTTTAGAGGCGCGCGGCCGAGCAATGGCGCACGATAACGCGGAGTAGTCAATGATGCAATGTACAACACGACATCTAGCTTATTTTTTCAGAAACAATTAATTTATATTAGTGAATATAACTTTTTTTCGCGTTGAAAATTAAGCACTCAGACCTATAATTTGTATATCGTTTGTCCGCCGACTATAGTTCTTAAATACTTTTGTTTCAGTTCAAATGACTGGATGGTTAAGTATTCCTCTCATGCTGGCTGGATTAATCTAATCTGTTATGATGTATGCATTTGGAGTCATTTGTTCATATCGGCCAACCGTCTTTGTGCTATTTGTTTGCCAATGAAATACGACTATTATTTTAGGTAGGGTTTCGGGTGGACAGGGCCCTCACGAGCTGGTCTTTGCGGAAAATATTGTGCCTCGGCCCGCCAAAACTCCGCCCCTTTGGTAGAAGACGCAACACGTCATTTATGACAGATTTTTCTAAGCCGTGCTTTAAGAAGCAAATACTACGGCTTGAATTAGGATTGAATCAATTGAAAAGCTTTTAATTCAAGTAAAGGGATATCGTTGATAGATACTACATAGACGAAATGCTTCAGGTAAAGAGGTAAATGGGTGGCAGTGCAGAACGGTAGTCCATTCGCTGCTATATTTTCAATTATCAAATTTCTGATTACACGGTTCCTTCATTAAAAAATAATTGATCATAAATTTAGCCATGGTAATGAGAACAAAAAGCCTAACCGTAAGACATACAAGTCTCAGGAAAACAAAAAAGCCGGCAACAAAATTCAAAATCAAAAGTCTTTAACTTTCTGTTCCAGTCGACAAAACACCCATATCATGATGTTTCTTTCTTGGTTGATTCCGACGGTCACCGCAGTTGTTCTATATAAACTTTGTAAGTAAGAAAAAGCGGTCTTTTGAGTCAGACGCTTACATAAAGAAAGTCCCTAAGAGAATGCAATTTTTATAGGAGTGTACTTATAGTTATAGCGATCATACGATCCTACGGATTGTTATGCAAGTGATACGCAAAAAACAAACCTTTTTTGACCTTCTATTATGCGGGATAGGAATCTCTAGTTTAAAGCCGAGTTACCCTGCCCCCTTTGAAGATAATAGGAAAAAACCTGAAACAGATTCCGGGCCGCTCGAATGCATACTTTTGAGTACCCCCAGTTTTTATTAACACAGCTAGGTTTCTGAACAGAGAAAAGATGTATAGTTGATTACTTGATGTTTTAGTTCCTTGCGATCTATTCTATTCGGATTCCTTCTTTGCGTTTATCTTCTCCAGTAATGCGGTAGGTCAACTGTTCCAGGAAAAAACTGTTGAAAACTTGTCTACCAATGTAAACACCAAAATAAGAAAGTACCCAACTAGAACCTATTACTACTAGTTGTTCTAGTTTAAATATTGGCAAAAATAGCAAATATAACCGAATCTCATCTAAACAAACATAGAAAAAAACAGAATTCGGGGCCTTTTTTTACACTCCTGATCGCACCATTAGAATCTACTTTTCTCATGAACTGTCCAAGTCTAGAAATGAAATAAACCGAACTTTTTGAAGGCAAAGTTCGAATGTTTCAGTGTAATCAGTACTGTTTTTTCCAATTTTGACTACAATGTTCCCTTTTAGTTTCAAATTGTTCTTCTTCTTATAGTAGTAGCTGTTTATAGGCTTGTAACTTCATCTCTTGGTATATTGACTTCTATAAGGATATATCGATTGTGTTGGTTATTGCCTGTTTGGACATTTTCACAATTTACAATGTTCACAAAACAACAATTGAAGTAAGAGATATCCACAAAAACCGGGGTTTACCTCACCTTTTATTGGTTCCTGATTACGATTGGGCTATTAAGTTGAATGGATTAAAATATTGTATTCAAATAAGTGGTACTCCTTGAACTCATGTTTGAAACATTTCGTGAACTTAGAATGCAATTAGGTCCAACGACTTCGGTTAAACTATGTTCTTTCACCCATTATTCGAATTATTTAACTAAACTACTGTAATTTTTAGATGAACGTAAATAACACGCAGTTACTTCGACGCCGAAGACGTGAAGTCAACTTTTTGAAGCAGGTGAGAATGGTAAAAGTTAATTGGGTGTAGGGTGGACATTTCGCCGATCGGCACGTAGTCAATTATTTTCTTCAGTATATTAATTTCA
>JAQGAV010004407.1:0-10354 GCA_034691345.1 Phasmarhabditis papillosa | reverse complement strand
CCGTAGTTACCGATTGTGTTAATTCTAAAAGGAGAAAGGCAAATGTTTCAAAAAGTATTTTCTAGATATGAATAGTTCTCACTTACTATCTTATTCACCTCATTAATATATGAAAAAAAAGAATAAAAACTTTTAAAATACTCGCCAAAAACCGGTAGATAGAATAATATTTCTAGACATTCTTCATTGTATATCTAATTCGAAGTTTCCATATGAGACCATTTCTGTGGGCTCGCAACTCCAATCTCAAAGTACATGACGTCTATGAAGATATCGCGAGAAGCAAGGAAATATTTGCCGAAGAAGTTAACGAATAAACATGAATAAACATGGATATTAAGGATGGACGACTTGGCTCAGCACCGTTCGAGCCAACATGAGGCCGGGACCGGCGAACGAGGACAGCTGCCCATTTCTGCAGAGCATACAAATAAGCACAGTAGTTACCAACAGTTACAAGTAGTTACCAACAGTTACCACCCGTAAGAGCGAAAAGAGAAGTTGAACCCGATAAGTTTTAGCACTGATAAAAGCGGATGCCACTGGATCAATAATTAGAAAAGAATGTATTATTTAAATGACATCGACTCTTTACTATGTATTAGTCTACAATAAATTACCATTGGATACCAGCTATTACGGGCTACCGTTATTGATTAGTATCGGTAATATCAGACTCGGGAACGATCCGGGCCAAACTACAAACTTCCAAAAAAAAATGTTGACCCCGGCCCGGATAGTTACGTAAAATTAAATTTCCTTTCTGTAAAACTCACATGCACTGTAAATTTAAACTCCTTATTAGTCTTGAAATTTAACAGTTTTCTTTTATATAAAACTAATATTAATAATGAATAAATAACAGCATTAAATGATCCGAGACCGTAGTTACCGATTGTGTTAATTCTAAAAGGAGAAAGGCAAATGTTTCAAAAAGTATTTTCTAGATATGAATAGTTAACAAGTAATGAACGCACGTTTGTCTTTCAATTAAGAACCAATACTACGATAACTAATATTTTGCTAAAATGTTGGTGGCGTGGCGGCCCAGTGGTTAGAAGCTCGCCACATAAGCAAGAGGTAGATATTTCGAATTCCTGCAAATTTGTTCTGATTCGCCGCCTCAACTTCCTGGGTGATGTGCTATAAAGTCCCGCTTCCTATGGTTCCCTCGTCTCACTTCTTCGCTCCAAATATCTGTGATCTCCGGTTTCGTAAAATATATCATAACCATTCTTAATTACAAGGAATACCATCAATCCTAGTTCCCTTTGGCAGGAAGTATCTTCTTGTTTTACTCTATTTGTTTAAATATAGCTTAAAAGACAGTTTTTCCACCATAATAACACCTTCTTTCGACTTTCAGCGACAGTACATGTCTTTCACTTGTACGATCTTTTCTATCCAAAAATAGAATATTCGAACCCCAAAAGTAGGTTTCATCCAGCCAAAAATGAATGAAAAATAGAACACCGTAGTAGAAGACAGTTGCGAATAGAATGAACGACTGAATACTATTGGCATCTCAAAATTAGTGTAATATATCACAGAATCACGTTTCACTAAATAAACTCAAATAAGTACATTGTCTAAATAAGTACTAAATAAATAAATTGTTAAGATTTAAGATTTTCCACTTGACTTTAAAAACTTTGCAAACTTTTATTTTTTTAAATAAAATTGATGTTAAAAGGTGCAAAAGCTGGAGAGTGGGCTGCAAAATTAGTGAATTGAGTTTTTCTTATAAAATAATAGCTCAAATATAAAAGTTAAAGTATTAATTTTATTATATGATAATAATCGTATTTTATTATATCATAACACAAGTTCTTCAATTTGTTTCCAAATATGTTTTTAGCTTTCAAAAATATTTGATTTTTTCAAAGTTACAACCGTTTGAAGAAGTGGTCGGTGCGAGTCAGTTTTTGCCTATTTAGGCGTCCGAGCTGTGTTTGCAGTACGCTAGCGGAAAATTGAAGGTCACAAGACCTAATATAAGTAAAAATAATGTATTTAATAGCAAAAACGTTATTTTTTTTCGTACACGGCGGATAAGAAATTTGCAAGAATTCTTTCTTCGGGGGCGGATCCGAACCATGGACCTCAAGATTATGGAGCAAAGATTCTATCCACTGGGCCAATCCGCCTCTGATCGCGATGATAATCGTAATGATACCTAGATCGAACTTCATCATCCTCCAAATAGACTATCGTTATCGGGTTATTAGTTTTTCCGTCAATATCAAACAACACTCTGCTTAGATTATTTTTCTTTCCTATTAAAACATGATTCATTGTTATAAAAGACTTTTGTTTTCTGCATTGAATATTTGAAGTGTTTTGTTGATCTGATGGCAGATAGGTCCTTTAGCCTAGTGGTTAGAGTAGTGGTCTCTGAATACGTGAGAATCTGGGGCTGTGGGTTCGACTCACCGTAGCTGCAGAAGGCTTGGGAAACCAGCAGCTCATTTATCCCATGCTTCGTGTACCCGAAGACTGAATGTTAGAAAGGAGCCGTCCTTGCTCAGAATATTCCGGAATGAATGGCCGAAACCCTGCCTCGAAGAAATCTAATATTATTGTGTGATACGAGTGATACAGGAAATATAATTTTAAAAGTTTGGGTATACATTTTACGAAACACGAGATCACATATTACGAGCGAAGAAGTGAGACGAGGGAGCCATAGGAAGTGGGACTTCATAGCACAGCACCCAGGGATTGGAGGAGGCGAATCAGAACAAATTTGCAAGAATTCTTTCTTCGGGGCAAATTCGAACCAACGACCTCTAGCTTATGAGGCGAAGCTTCTAACCACTGGGCCACCACGGCCAACATATTGTAAAATTGAATTCAGCTACATTACAAAAAGTTTATTAACTTAATACACTTATTGTGACATGAATTATAAAATAAAAAGTTATAAACAATAAGTGTTTTATTTGTTAAACATATGCTCTAGAACAAGAGGGACCAACATCTGCATAATAAGTATATGGTTCATGCACAATTCTAGCAGTTGACCTTCTTTTTCCATTGTTTTTGGCTGTTTTAGGTTCTCCCCAAAACTTATTCTTAGCCGATTTGTATACGGATTTAACACCTTCAAAGATTCCACCGATGCGAGTCTCCGTATTTTCCTTATTCTGTCGAATGCTACGCAGCTCTAGATCCTGAATTAACGATTGAAATGAATTCGATAATTTTAATTTGTGTTGAGTTGAAGAACCTATAGTCGGCGGAGAAGGCTTACGCAAGGGTATACGGTACGAACTGCAAATTTTATTGGAGCGCGGCAGAGCAATGGCACGCGGTAATGCGGGTTAGTCAATGATGTAAGAATGTAATAATTTTTCCTATAGTAGTAATAATAGTAGTTCTTAGTGATTAGAAGAAACGGTATTAAAGGAACATAGGGAGACCTATTTGGCCAATATACTGTAGTTCAGAGAAAAACAGTTTTTGCAAAATTGGTGAAAAAGTGGAACATTTTGTAGCAAAAAAAAATTTTATTAGATAATCTTTTTATGCTGAATTGGATTCCGAAAGAATTTTTACTGATTTCTCAAAACGCAGCAAGTTACAGCTTCAAACAGCTTTATTGGCCATAACTTGTTTAAAATTGTAGTTTAATGTTTTTCACATATTCCATGGTAAAGTCTTCCGGTCAAAATCATATTTTTAAAGATGAAAAATGTTTATTCTGAAGTAAGATCGCCAACAGAAACAGTAAGATTAAAGAGCTGTGCTCTCATTTTTAAATTCATTTTTATTAGTAAAGCTTAAACCAAATTATTCGAAAAACTCAGTTGCACAGATTGAGTTATTGACCATCCAATGATATATGAATTACAGGATTTGCTTAACAAAATCAGTAATGGCATGAGCATCAAGACTTCACCATTTAAAATTGCTCCATCCCCTTATGTTAGTGAGAAAAAAAGTGAGAATATAAATAAACGTTTCATACAACACTCCACGGCTCGTCGCGCCATAGCAAAACGGGTCGGAGCAAACTCAAATGCTGAAATCTTGATGCTCATACCCTGGCCTAATTTTTAGGCAATTCATGTTAATTTATATATCATTGGAAATAGGTACGCTCAGGTAGTCAAATATTTCGCGATAAAATACTTAATTATTGTTCTCCACTAAGCGTCCTGTTGGAAGCACGAAATCTCGATATTTCTTTCAAGGATCACGCACACAAAGTTTAATAAAGTAACACTTTTTTTGTTCTATTATAGTAAAACGAATACGCTCTATTCATTTATATAACTTTTAATTTGTTTGCTGGTGTTCTTTTTGCTTTTTCAAAAAAGTTGTATCAGTTTTTTCCCCATATCTTGAAAACTAGTAGAGTTATCAAATATTATCACGGGATTCTGTTTGCCAAGGATATACTCTTCAAAATGATATATTGGCCACTTTAATACGTTTTTGGGCACTCTGGGGCATTCCCACTTAAAGTTTTTGTTGCTAATTTTACTTATTTAAGCAATGTCGGAACCAACCGACTGCGAGTTACCGGGTTAATTGGACTTGAATTAACTGAATACTACTAAAACAATATTGATCTATCCATTTATATTGTTTTTGTATTCTTTAATGATATTTTTGGTAGTTTTTCTTCCTTTTTTGTGCAATCTATCTCAATTTGGCTCTTTGCCAGCGCACTGAAATTTAGTTGAGAATGTGGTTTTAGAGTCTTCAAATTTGAAAATTTCGATACCAAAAATAATCCCGTTTCAATGATGATTTCATCCTTTTTTCGTAAACTTTTTTTGATGAAGGTTATATATTCTTCTAAATTGAACTTTTTTCTTTCACATGGAACAAAAAAAATTCAAAAAAAGTTAATTTGAAAATTTGGCTGAGCGTCTCTAATTGGAAAGACCATAGCTCAATCTGTGCAACTGAGTTTCTTCGAATGATTCGGTTAAAGCTTTCCTCAGAAAAATGTACTTTAATTTTAAAATGAGTGCTCAGTCCTTTAACCAATTCATTCTTCATTGGCGAGCCGTGACTCCTTTCTAGTTAAAGAATGAACTATGCCCACCTGTACTTTAACAATAACTCTTCCCGAATGTTTCAAGTTTTTCAGATCGGATACCATTTCGTGAACTTCTTCCACTGAACGAACTGCATCCGCCTTATTTTCGATGTTGGCTTTGATAAGATTCACCTGAAAAACACAAATAAGGATACTGTAACTTTACGAAAAAATGGGCTAACTCTTCACGGGCGTTGGATAAGGCTTCCTCAAAAAATAAGAGAGTTCAAATCCAGTTTCTCACAAAGTGATTATTAGTTAATTAAGTAGAAATGGTTCTGTCATATTGTTGGAACTGTCTAGAATCAAATATTTCACCCGCCTTGAAACATTTACCTACCAACCTACATTGGCCGTAGAATAGAATCGCCTGGGTGGGTGCCCGGGCAGGCTAAAAACTGCCCGGGCGTTTCTATACTACGGCCGCAGTTTACAGCCGTGTTCACGACCAGCTGCGGCGGCGGCGGCGGAAATTTTCCGCTGCGTTTTCCGCAGACGTCGTGAACACTACTTACCTGCTGCTGGTATGCATCTCTGTACTTTTCCATTTGAATAACCAGAGCATCATTTCTAGTGATTTCTGCCTTGTTTCTCTGTAATACACATTCATATTATTATTTTCTGTTTTAATCAGAGTTATTGGCCCATTTACTTCATCGAAATTGTTCCATAACAAATTTTGCGTTTTAAATTAAATCAATAATGTGTAAATTACCCTACACTGGTTGGCCAGATACCAACAATTACCAGCCGCTACCAGCAGTTACCGCTGGCCACGTACCGTTACTGTTGGTTACGAGCAATACCGCTGGTAATCATCGGGCCTACTAGATACTAACAAATACCAGCCGCTACCTGCAGTTACCGCTGGCTAAGTACCGTTTCTGCTGGTTACGTAGCAATACCGCTGGTAATCATCGGGCCTACTAGATACTGAGACATACCAGCCGCTACCAGCAGTTACCACAGTATACATACAATTCAATAAAATAGCTTTTGGGTAAGAAGTTCATTCCGAAAATGACAGCTAACTTTAATTATTATTAACTTTTATTATAACAAAGTTATTTTAATTATTCTTACCTCCTCTCTAATTAAATGATTTACATACTGTAAATAGGAGTCGTTATATGGCAAAATTGAGTTCTCAGCCAGAAATGCCGCAAATACAGCACCGTAGTTAGTGATCATATTATGCTCTTTTTGTAGCTCCGCAATCTATAGAGAAAGGAGTTCTTTATGAAATTAATATCATATTTATATTTAACCTAATACGGAATTATGGAATGCAATACCCCCACACTTCCTACTACACCGGCCGGCTCCCCACTAGTCGTAGTATAGAAACGTCCGGGTTGGTGCCTGAGCAGTTTTTAGCCTGTCCGGGCAACATTTCTCAACTGCTCGGGCAGCCAAAAACTGCCCGGGCACCCACTTGGGCGTTTCTATACTGCGGCCAAAGGGTAGGAAATTTAGTCTAATTTAGGGCTGGGCTCGGCAAAACTAGTTGAATAGTGAGTAGATCGGGATAATAGCATTGTTAGCATGATTACGAAACACGGTATTTTTATTTATTGTGGCATTGGAAACGTTTTGGGGTCACAGCAAGCCAATCCGCAAGCTAATAGTTTATTCCGTATATCAAAGTATATCACATGACGGGTATTCTTGTTATTCTTTCCATCTTTGGGGCAGCAAGAAGTCGGTTTTGCGGGAATCATAAGAGAACATTCAAGCATCGAACCCACAACCTTTCCTCATCACGGATTCATAGGCCGGCGCGCTACCAGCTGAGCTATATTGCTTTTACTTATTGTTAGTAATAATTTATATTAAACCAACATCTGCCTCCAGCTTCGCTATAAAATCTTGTGCTGCCTTTAGGTTGTCTCCATGAATACGCAAATCCTCCTGTGTTTTCACATCGACCACCTAAAAATAAGTTCCGTTTCCAACATAGAAAGATCATTAAAGGTACCTAGACATGTGTTTCTCTGTAATCGCAGAAATTGATTCAAATACAGTTTTTATTCGAAATTTTGATAAACTTTTTGGACAATTAAACATTCTTATTTAGTAAATAAGGGAAGGGCGCGCGCATCGTTGAGCTTTCATTGCTCGAATACAGAACACATATCGTATATATAGCTCTGAATAATGTTACTCAGAAGAACGAGCTCTTTCAAAAACGATATGATGTCAAAAACGCGTGCCTAGGCCCCTTTAAGTAATAAGTATATTGCGTATTTTTATGCAATTTGGCGTATACTTTCATATTTCGAAAAAAACGGGTGGCCCCGTCCCAAAATGAATAAAACGATGCCCTTCGGATCGAAATATTCATATTAAAATATATAACCTTTTCCATTCTTGCATTCAATTTATATCTTATATGCATATGTGTAGTCCAAGAACATTTGCATCTCTTACAATGAATAGTTGCATCGCGAACCATACAAGCGCAGCCTTGCAGAATTTGATTGGGAACCGTTTCTTTCTAAAAAAATAGATTTAAACTGCATGTGATCGACAGAGAATTGTTTAATTCAAGCAAAAGTTATAAAGAATATTTCAGAATCACTGGGGCGTGGTGGCCCAGTGGTTAGAAGCTTTGCCTCATAATGTAGGTCGATGGTTGCAAACCCCCCGTGTGTGTAAAAAACGATTCTCTAATTTTGGTGAAGTTCTTGCCTGTACTCCATTGAGATAACAATGATGATGACAAACTGTTCTATAAACAGTCTCTAGCGGCGCATTTGGTGCGGCGCTAAGTCTCTTGTGTTCTACACAATTCTTTGCAGTACAAACGGTCATGGGATAGGGAATGGCCATTGGTTCGAGAACTACCTGAAACATTTAAATATTGTAATTTGATATTAACAATTATGGTAATATAGTCTATCTCAAGACCTATTTTTCCAGCGCGGTATCACGAGTGGGTGCTGTGTTATAAAAAATGAATGTACTTTTGAAGAAAACGCACCACGTAGACCGATTTGCCATTCATTTTATATAACACTGCGCCCTGTTCATTATTCCGCGCTGGATACCTAGGTCTTGAGATAGACTATATATACACACATCGTTGCTCTTTGTTATCAAACTAGATTTAAATAAGGTATTGAACAACCAACCAAATAAGGTTTTGTTATTTTGTATATTTTATTTGTTAATACCTGCTCCTTGTACAGACTTTCCAATAGTAGTTTTCCGTTTGAAGAGAGCTTGCCAACCTTAAGATACAGCAAATATGGAAAGGTTTCAAAAAAAGGAAAATTGTTCCATAATTTTATGCTATCAATTAATGCAAACGTTATATAACTATAGTCGACGGACGGACCGCTTGCAGGTAAAGGACGGTGACAGTTGCGCTGGAGCGCTTATCTGTTTGGATTTCAGTATAATACCTCTTGGTATCCGCGCTCCTTTGCAAAACTGAGCGTTTACCCTTGCAAGCAATTCATCCGTCGACTATACATATATAAATGATTCCAACATTTGAAACTCTATTTTTCTGTAGGATAATATTGCCTTTTCAAACGTTTTTTTTTTTAAGTTTTTAAAAGTGATAGGCTATAGTGAAAGTATAGTTTGCGTATTTGTTTTTGCAATTGCGTAACATGATACAAAATAAAACTAGTGCAATTATATTTTTCTGACAACAAACAAAAAATTGCGCTTCAAACAATATAATGGTTTTCCAATTTTGCCACAGAACGAGCGATTTTCCAAACATTACACAACACTGCGGTCTTCTTTTTGTTATGAACTGTAAAATATAGTTGATTCATAATACTGTAACTTTTACATTTTAGGAATTTCGAACATCTGCGGACAAGAAACAAACGGTTGAAGATTCAGATGTCTATTTCGCCAAGATGGTAATGGTAAGTTTCTTAAATGATACATACACTACTCAGGCCATGTCCGGACCTAAAATATTTCTCGGGGTGGGTAAAAAATGCAAAAAAGTTTTGGGTCTTCTCTACGAAAACATTTTTCTATGACCCTAGTGAGCATTTTTTTCTCTCTTTAAGCATTAAAATATAACATGGATTTACTTTTCAGCCTGGATGGACAAGGAATAGAAATAGCGTTGCGGAGCTCTTCAAAGGATTTCTAGCCTATTACGCTAGTTATGATTTTGAAAATAAGGTATGTGCAATTTGAACATTGGTTTCATCATTAATCCGACAAATCTTAAAACACAAATGCTTTTACTTTTTCCAAGAAAATCAATAATGAAATTTTAAAAAATCGATATGTTTTAACTAATACATCTAATGTTGTTTCTTATATAGTTCGATTACTCAAGTAGTGGAAAACACTTTTTGTCTTTTTTCTCAACACCCGGCCCCCACTTTTGCTATCCCTGCACGTAACTAACAACTAAGAGAATATTAAAATACTAGTTTCTTTTAGGTTGTTCAAATTAGAACCCGAACTTCTTTATCAAAATCTGATAAAAACTGGACCAGCACCATCGCAATTGAGGATCCTTTCATTCTCAACTATAATATTGGAGGGCATGCACGAGGTTAGTCTGCATATATAGTTGGTGGTCAAAGCTTATGTAACGGTATACGGTACGAGCTGAAAATTTTATTGGAGCGCGCGAAAACGCGAGCTAGTCAATGATGCAAACTTTGTCCGCCGAGTATAACTGTACTGTAACAACATATAATTCAAAGTTATTCCGTACAATTTATTTAATAATAATAATAAAACCATATTTACAAATTAATGGTTTATATTTTTTTAGAATCAGTTCGCATTCTCCAATATTTCAAACGATCTTGTGAACTTTACAACGGTTCGTTTGAGAAGTATCGACGAGAGATTCAGAAGGTGTATCAAGGTCATCACAGGCGAAATGGACAAATTCAACTACTACAGGTATTTATAGCAATAAATTCGATTTTTTAAATTAAATTTACACAAGTCCAACTAGGGAACACGTATAGTTGTTTAAAATACTTATTTTCACCTTATAGGAATTTGTAACCGACAGAATTGAAAGCCGTGTATTTGGTTCTGATGAAAAGAACGAACCGCTCACATCAACCAATGTTCGCAAACGAATAGCAGCAAGTCCTCTTAGGTCATATAGATATGAGAAACAGCCGCTCTGGATACCACCAGTAACACAAGAGTTTACCAATATTATTCCTTCTACTGAGTTTTATCAAGATTGTATTTATTATTATTAATGTTTATTATTATATATGTTTTTTATTATTAATCAAATTCTATGTTTAATTTGTTTTTATCGAATTACGTGTATAATAATTATTAGTCAAC
>JAQGAV010004406.1:0-10355 GCA_034691345.1 Phasmarhabditis papillosa | reverse complement strand
CAAGAAAGTTATTTGTTATAGTCGGATTCAAAAGTAATACGGCCGTTTAATAAGCAGGAGTGTTGCAATACGTTGTCTGAGTAAGGCAGTACGAAAGCAAGTTTGCAATCTGCTGATACCGCGCGTGTAGAATGCCAGAAAGCGCAGTGTTAAAAATGACGAAATACGCAGCATACAAGGCCTCATTACTTATGAATCTGACTATATATTCTTACAAGCAAATAGGCAGCAACAATGCTTGTTGCTAAATGACGGGCAAGTCCTGGCCTGAATAACGGACTTAAAATTAAATCTCAAGTCAGCTCATGTCTCTGGACCATTTGAGCACTGCTGGCCTAGCCTAGCCTGGTCTGAGTAAATTGAGAAATCCATGCCGGGCCAGTGGCCGTAGTATAGAGACACCAGAGTGGGTGCTCGGACAGTTTTCAGCCTGTCCGGGCAACAATCCACAACTGCTCGGGCAGCTAAAAACCACCCGTGCACCTACCCGGGCGTATCTATACTACGGCCACAGGCTAGTTTGTCAACTATGATTTCAAAAATCAGACAATATGTGTCGATAGGGCCAAGAAAAAGAAAGTGCAGCAATTTTTTTCAAATGCGGAACAAAAATTGCAGTATTCTAGGTTATTTAAGGATTTGGAAGCTTTATAATGTATTCAGATGAATGAGTGGTTGTTGGTTGAAATGGTGAGATTTAAGGTTGATTTCCTTCATAAAAACTTGTGTTTACCTGCGTAAATAGTTCCCTTGGTAGGCTTGTTTTAGTTCATACTCGGTAGGATACCGGTCTTCCAAATACAGTTTTAAAATTGTTAGCCCCAAACATTAATTAGACTAGGTTCAGCGAACTAGGACCGGCCAGCATCACCCAATACCACACCTGGAATGTCTAGTCTGCGGACTAATCGCATACAGGGTCTGATAAATTCAAATTAGAGCACAGATTTGCTCTAATTACTCTAATAACTCTAAAATATTTGTAGTTCGTACCGTAACCCCTTGCAAGCGATTAGTCTGCCGACAATAGCAAGGTTTTCAAACATTTGCCCGCACCGCGCTGTCCGAAAATGTTTGATCACCGGCCGGCCCAGTCTCAGCCGCGGCCAACTCTTATATAGTCAGATGCAAAAGTAATACCGCTGTGTAGGCTGCGTATCTCGTCAGTTCAACACTGCGCCTACTGGCATTCTACGCGCGCGACATCAGCAGATTTGCTTTCGCACTGCCTTACTCAGACAACATATGGCAACACCCCATTTAATTAACACGGCCGTATTACTTTTGAATCCGACTATACAACCCTTCATCAATCTGATAATCTACTGTTCTGGAACCCTTCCAGCTCCATAGAAAACTCTTCCTACTAAACAAAATTCCACTTCTATTCCTGTTTTTTCTCATGAGTCCCATATTATTTTCATTAAAAGCCCGTTGGTTGCCGGCGCGGGGCAGCTTCGCCGCCGCAAAACATTGTCTGTCTCTGTGGTTTAAATGAGGGACTTGTAAGACGGCCGGCCGCGGGCCGTCAACGGGCTGTTTACAATTTCAATGAATTCTAGCCAGCCAACTTTTTTTATTTATTGTTTGAGTGGTGTTATTTTTCGAGATGGAAGAAATTTGTATTTTTGTCAAAACGCCAAAACCGTAGCGTCTAATTATTATTTACGCCTAGTGCTACAGCCACTATAGTTAGTATTTGCTTACAAAAGATAGGCTTTAGTTTAATGGATAGAGCCGGATTACGGTATCGTCTAGGGATTGGCATTGTACAAAGCAAGCGTGGGCATGGCCAGCTATAGTCAGATTCAAAAGTAATGAGGCCGTGTAGCTGCGTATTTTGTTATTTTTTTCGCTCTGCCTTACTCAGACAAAATATACTTTTGAATCTGACTATATGAGTCTGCAAGGGAGTGGACCTACTTTTTTGCTTCATATAGATTTGGGTGATTGAGAATGTTAAAGCCTGTATAGAGTTCTTCACAAAGAACCCCGGTGCAGAGATGGGTTGTGCCGGCTTGGACTCATCAAAATTTTCAGGGTCCGGCTAGCATTTTCCGGTTTTCCGAAAAAAAGTAGGCTCGGCTACTGTGCCTATTCGCCATGTCTGGCCGGCCAACACTTGGCCCGTATCTCGCCTATAACACATTTTATAATTTTTTATACAATATTTCACTTCACTACAACAAACATGTCGGTGAAATTTGATTAAATTTGGAATCTTCTAATCCAAATGGGCCGCCGCGGCCTGCCCTAAAGCCAACCGCTGCATTTAATAATGTTAAAAGCTCAGAAACGGCGCGGTGAATTATTCAACACGGAACCTGCATTTTCTAGCACGGCGTTTAAAAGCAAAAAAGGTTTTCTGTGTCTCCAGCATGCTTAAGAAGAAGGAAGGTATTATCCGTGTTCCCGGAATTCCCACGATTCCAATAAGTGTTTCTTGGTTGCTTATGGCGCGCCCTAGCGCAAATTGAATGTTCGAACGGCGTCCCTTTGCGAAAAACTGGAGAATACAGTGGGCTAGCTAGGTATTGAGTTGGCCTAGGATATATTGCTACAATGGAGTTTCTTTTTAAGATTTTTGAAATCTGTAAATTCAGAACCTAGACTGCGTTGTGCCGGGCTTAGTCGACTCGCGGTGTTGCAAAATTTTGCCCTCATAAATGTTGTGGATTGCCCAATTTTCATGCAAATTTTGTAACATCGCGGACCAAGTAACGCCGGAGCAGCCAAGGTTTCAAAACAGACTATATATCAGTATTGACAATGCATGGCCCCCCAGAACCTAGCGGTAAGTTCCAGTCAAGAATCTTTTACTTGGGTTAGACCCATTCTACCAAAACGGAAAACAACTTTTGGGCCAATCCAAAGTCAATCTCAGCATTCAGGGCCGGCCCAAGTAAGTTCCCCTTTTTCACAAATCCGAGCTTTCGTAATAAGCTCCGCCCCTTGGCACGCCCCCTTCACTTCTATATTTCACGGATTTCCGCTCTAAAATCCGCCTCTTTTATGTGAAAACGTCTATGAAGTGTGAGAATAAATGAGTTGCTCCGGGTGTACGCAATTACAGCGCCGGCGAGTGAAATAGCAGTAATTAAGACGACCGCGACACCCCGAGAAGGTGCAGGCGCGAAAATTGAAAAGAATGCTGTATCCGAAAAAGGATCGGGAAAGTTCAAGAAGCGACGATACAAAAACTGTATTCGGAGACGGGGACGGGGACATGGTAAGGGGGTTCTTATTTGGTACGTTCTTTCAAGAAAATGGGCCCGGCAGTCCGAGCTCTTTGTGTCAACTAGCCATCTACACACTTTTAACTGGAGTTTGTTAGAAATGGTTAGCATGACTAGAACTCACATATAGGTTTAAATATGTTGGTTAAAACTTCTACTCTACCCTTAAAGAAGTGAAAAAGCTTTTTTGTTGGTCACCGCTATTTCCAAAACGGGGAAATTGGGCCGCTCGCGCTAAGCGTCCCCGTAGGCCGCACCACAACCAGTCCGAATGCTAAAAGCCTAAAAACATATATAAAAGAATAAAAAAAACAAATAACAATAAATATAAAACAAAACAATTATATAGTTTTACAAAGTAATTCAATAAAAGTTGAAGCATTATGAAATTCTAGCGTTTATAGTTAAAAAAGCGGACTGAACGGGTGAAAAAAAGGAAAATAAATTTCATAAGAAAGTATTTACATTTACTGAAAACTGAGTACTTAGCCTCATTGAAGATAAAACAAAAGATATATAAAAGGTTAACCTCCAGTATAAGATATAAACAAAAGGTGCACTGCAATTACTTGCAAGAATGTCCGCAAAACACAATTAAACCTATTGCGATGTCAAAAAATATAGTATGGGGGAAGTATTATTGCGTATTTGTATAAAAGGTCGAAAAGTCAAGAAACACGGGTTAACGCCGGTTTGTGGCCAGTTTGCTATGGGTTGATATTCCATATAGTCTCTTTCAAAACCTAAACTACATTGCGCCGGCCTTATAGGATGCGCTATGTTGCCAAATTTGTCTTCAAAAAGGTTCTCAATTGCCAATTTTTAGTTTTTATTTTAAATACAACTTTTGCAACACTGCGCTGCGTATAAGGCCGACGCATTGTAGTCTAGGTTTTGAAACTGACTATACCAAGTTGCATATTTTAGCGGATATGCGACAGTTCTCCCAAAGTTCAAAAACCAATGCTCAAATTCGAGGAATTTTGGTAAGTTTTAATCGATTGTTGATCTACCTGTGGGAACTGTGGCAAAGCTATATAAAAAGGGGCATATTAAAAGGAACTATCTGATATAAAAGATTGCATCTCAAACAATAGGAGTCATTAGTTAATTCCACAATGGAGTAGGATATTAAGGAAATGCGGATCTAATTTTGGAAACTATCCTTCAGTTAAGAGCAAAAGTAATAAACCTTCTTAGACAAATGAATCTAGTTATATTCATTTCTATTTAACTTTGTTATTTTGGGATAAGAATACCTTATTCATTAACAAACCTAAAAACAGCTCACTTCCTAATGCTTTTACTCGTGTTTTTGGCCGAAAAAGGTCTCACCGGGATAATTCTTTTCGGCTCCCCATCGAGTTAATTGTATTACGGTAAAAGGCGGCTCTGCCGCCGGACGGATCCTCTTAAAACAACCCAGCTAAATCCTAAAATCCTAAAATTAGCTCAAAAATGGGTTCATGCGGATTGATTTCAACAAAAATCTGGTAAATTGAGCTTAACCGAAACTCGCAGCTGTTTGAAGAAAGCATTTTGAAGCTAGAAGCTCGCGCTTTGCTGCGGCGCTTTCAGTTTTTAATGAATTTATATAAATTATTCCATTTTTATAATTCGAATTTTGTTCTACGTATTAAGAATGGTGTACTTTCCGTTTGTTTGAACTGAATACAAATAAAATTACGTAGCGCTATGTTTGAGTTAACAAACGATCTATATATATTTATTCTGTATGGGAGCTGGTTACCGGCCCGGCCGGAAATTTGGAAACCCAGGCCGCGCCGGGCGTGCCGGATAACCACCTATGGGCGTACACAAATCTGGTAACCGGCGCGGTTTCTCGGCCTGAAATTTTGAAACCCAGGCCGGGCCGGGCCCGCCGGATAACCATCTCTGGTCTGTATCATGGTTTACAGCGCATCATTCTGGTGGAGCAGCGTTTAGATTAAAATGAATATGTTTTTGAAGAAAATGATCGATAACTTGTTAACTTTACAGAACCTGTATTCAGTGAAAACAACACTGCGCTATTTGTGCGGTGCAAATAGTCTGATTCGGCTAATTAAGTTAGAATAGAAAAATGAATTTTGCTATTTACATTAGGGGAAAAACTAGCATAGGAAACAAATTATGGTAACAGATATAGCGTTATAGTGTTATTGCTCAAAAGAAAAGAGGCCGTGTCATCTCTGCGTATTATATGAGAAAGTTGCCTATTTAGCTAACTGTGAAGGGATGCAAAATGAGCGTTAAAAATTTTTTACAGGGCGACTTTGCTTATGAATTTTGCTATTTGGAGGATTTAGCGGTTTATTTCAAAGTCTTGGTTCTTGTTGAATCATATTTAAGTTCCAACCTGCTAAAAACTGCAAATAGCCGTTCCATTGCCATTTACCTGCGGGTGGTCGCCGTGTTGTTCGTTGAACTTGTCTGAGCAGCTTCTAATTACTGAGAGACCTTGTTTTTGTTAGTTAAAAATAGCTTCTACTTAATAGTTAAAAGAAAAGAGTTAGTGGACTGGAAGAAATGACAAGAGTAAAATATCGGTGAAGTTTTAGTCCACAACAAAAAAAGACTGCAGTGAACGGTGTTGTTTAAGATTTCAAAAATCGCTCGTTGTGTGGCAAAATTAAACTTCCATTACATGGTTCGATGCGCAATGTTTTGTCAGAAAAATATTATTGTACTAGTTTTATTTTATATCATGTTTAGAAAAAGACAAATACGCATTGCGGTTAGCCTATTTATACCACCGCGCTCTGAGGTATTTTGTTTGTCATAGACTATATCTAACAATGTTTGCAATATCGTTGTACTTAGAGCCAACCTTTTCTTTAACATCGCCTCAATTAGAATACTGCACTTAAAGCACTGCTCTTGCAGCAGACTATACCAATTCCATATTCAAACATTTCAAAAGAATAAGAAAAAGTTCATGTGAAAACTGAATAATATAAGCTAAAAGTTTTGAACTCACTGAATTCAGTGATAAATTAGTTGAATGTGTGCAGCTAAACACTCCCACAATACATAAAATTTATTGCGAATCAATTGAGAAAAAAACGTTAAAAAGGTATTAAAACAAATAAAAAACATTTACGTTAATCAGGCCTAGACTGTTTAAGGAAAATGTTACTCACAATTAGAATTTAGGTCTTGTTATAGTCTTTAGCAAGGGTGGCAAAAGTGCGGGCAGGCCCGGGCCGTACTTTTGCGAAAAGAGGGCGCTGGTCTTTAGCTTCCAAGCTCCTACAGTTGGTTTGAAATAACTTTCTTGAGAGTAGTTAAATATAAGCTTTTATAAATCTATTAAGTAGAACGGTAGATCTGATATAAATACTTTAACATCTCATACGTATCAGTGTTATTAACAAAAGTTTGTAAATCGTCCCTCATAAAAAGGCTTTCTATGAGTTTATATCAGCGCTGCCCGTATTACACTGTACCTTATGAGCACGTAATTAGAAAAACTGTCCTTATTCAAATAGTGTATCAATTGAGGTTGTATTTTAAAGTTAGAAAACCCAATCAGGTAAAAAAGAAAGTTAAATTCTAAAACATTTCATGAAACTAAGATATTTGAGTACATCACCCCCATCTTTTGCCGTTTCGCTCCTGACAAAACATATATAATCCTTGTGGATTAAAGTAAACACATTTTTACAAATGGCTTCCGCGAGGTTTAATTTATGAACTCAAACAGCCTTATATTTATAGTTTCTATCTGAAAAAAGGAATCTGTAGAGTTAATTTTTAGAATAAATAAAAATGTATGTTACAAACCACATTCAAAACAACTTTGAAAAACAAAAAACGAAAATATTTGTAACTTTGCCATTTATAGAAGTTACAATTTTAATAATGAGCAGGCGGCGCATTTAAAAGGCCGGCCCAAGCCGAGATTTCGAAGGGGTGGAGCTAGGCCGGCCCTGCCGATTGGACCCGGTGACGTCACTTTTGGAGGCTAAGTTACGTTGTTATATCACGTTTATGAGCAAGCTATATGTTGTTAATATTTACATGGGCCCAAAACCTAGGCCCATCCGGCCCGGCCCAATCCGTATGGGTCTATGTTTTCAAAATGACCAGACAGGCCCGTGCGCTGCCCTGAAAGTTAGTGTATCAAAACTTATTGAACAAGTCTAATGACCAGAAATTAACGATGGGTCAGCATCAGCTAATTTAACGTTGTTTTTGTGTTAAAATTAATTGACAACCCTTTATAAAGGTCTAAACACTGACAAAAGTCATCTAAAAACTATTAATTTATGTTTAAAATTCGAAAAAGTTGCATATTTTCGAAAGATTTCGTTGGGAAGTCTGTTTCTAAGTAAATAGGAGGCAAAAGACTACAGTCGCGGACAGACAACCGCCTTAAATGAATGGGAAGCCCAGACAAAATTATGAACCTGGTAAAAAAGTTATGTTAGTAATAACATGAATCAGGGCTGAAAATTTCACGGGCCGGGGCCGAAAATATCAGCAAAGGGCCGGCCCGGCCGGCCTTTCCCCCGCCCTGACATGAATATCCTATATTTGAAGAAGAATACGTATATTATACAAGAAAAGAGAAACGTATTATACAGCGACTGACATTACCTATACTACTAGGTTCACAAGGTTGTTATTCATTTTATGAAAAAAGTGGTCACATATGTTTGGGGCGAAGTGTAAGACCACGGGACTTCAGCAAGCGGATACTTCGTTGGAAAACACATAAGGACCGAAGGTCTCTGCGAGGATTGGAACTATCGACGTTTCATGCTTATTAGCCGAAACTTTGTAAAGTTTATAACAAAACTGTAACATCACTTGTAACGTTTGTTCTAGTCGACGGATGAATCGTTTGCAAGTGGTACGGTAGAATTTAGAAGGAGCGCGGAAATTCAAAGAAATATAAAAGAAACCCAATATAATTGTTCGCTCGTCTTATAATAAATAGACCTTTAAACTACATGAGTTTTATCCGTAGACTATAGAACTCAGATATACGGGGGGTTATAGCCTTGGTTCTGTGAATAAATTAAATTATATAGTAAGATCCTAGAGTAATAATGGAGTGTTAAAGAGAATCTCGCCGATAATGGCTCTGAAAGTTTTCGAAATACGAAAATATACGCAAAATTTCCTTAAAATACGCAGGTAACACTCCATTATTCCTCTTGAATCAGACTATAATATTCTTTAGAGGAAGAAGAAACAAAAAATCTAACTTAAACCGCTTAGCCAACTTTTTCTCCGCTCAAAAGAGAAGAAAAATAGCGAATAAATCCTTTGGCTGATGATATTCCCACACTTTGGCTGCCCACACTACTGAATATTTCAGACTGGAGGTCGAAGACCGCTCCGGCGTGGAAATTGTAGCGCCGCGGTGTTAAAAAGGAAATAGTTCTTTAAAACACCGTAATCTTGGGTTGTTTGGACCGATTAGGGATGAAATTATTAGTGAGCATTTCGTTTTTAAAATGTTTTGTCCAGCTTTCGTTAGATTGTTGGAGCTGGAACAAAGTTTGGTATCTTTTTAGGAAAGTTTTTTTAGAAATTTAAAAAACAAAGTTTATTTTAGACCCGATCGTGAAACCTTTGACTTTATTCTTAAAAACTGACAAAATTTGTCTTTCCAGGCCAGGCCAGGTAGGTTTATAGAACTTCAACAGAATTTGGCGGGGTTCAGGTTAGTTTTACAACAAAACCAGTATATAGTCGGATTCAAAAGTAATAAGGCGGTGTATGATGAGTATTTCGTTATTTTTAACACTGCGCCTGCTGGCATTCTACGCGCGCGATATCGGCAGATTGCAGACTTGTTTTCGCTCTGCCTTACTCAGACAAAATATTGCAACACTGCTGTAACCGAATTTTGTTAACACGGCTGTACTATTTTTGAATCCGAATACATCTCTCGAGAATCATGGAAGGGATTCTCGAGAGATTGATCTGTTTAAAGTTATAAAATGCCGTTTTAACATTATAACATAGCCGCTGAAGCCTAGATTTCGAATCTGACTCTACAATTTTTGATCTCTGCTAACCTACACAACTTTCATTTGCATCAAAAACTTCACCTATGCCAGAGCTTTTGTTTTTACCTACGGAAAAAGACGAAAAATAATGTTAATTAGAATATTCTACATAATAAAAAGGGTAAAAATATTCATAAAAGGTTGGAGATGAGAGTGACGGCACTACGAAACGGCAGGTGGAACTGGCAAAGTAGTGGCAAATACTGGCAAAGGTTTAAGTTGGTATGAGCCGATTCCAGAGTTGCTGGTTAGAACTGTCCAGCAATAGAAATTTGGGATAAGCTTAAGACATTCTAAAGCGATATTGTACCTATATAAATTGCTCCAAGAGGGGGATTTTTGGTAAAACCAGGCTGAATCCCAGACTCAGGGCTGGGAGTTTCACGGGCCGGCACAGGCAGGGGCCGGAAATTTGAGAAACGGGTCCCGGCCGGCCTGTTTCCAGCTCTGCCCAGACTAAAAATTTTCCCAAATTTGAAGACGAAGAAACATAGACAAAGCTTCAGTTACGTTCAAAAGATAATATTTATTAAAAGAAAGGTTCCATTTCCATAGAAAATTTCCTTTTTTGAACTACATTGAGAGTTATAATACAAGAAAACTACAAGCATGAACTGTGCAAATAAAGCACAGACTGAAATTAAACTTATTGTTAGCGCAAACTTCTGGCAAACTTGTGGCCAAATCGCCCAGTGAACAGGCGATTCTGCCAGAAACATGCAGCAAAAGTAAAGAAATAATTATTTGTCTGCGAATGTGCTACTTTGGAGTAAAAACAATAAAAAGACACTTGTCTGGAGTAAAAAGGGGCGTGGCCACTAAGCTTCTGGGCGGAGTTATTAATGGAGCAGGTTAACATATTAGCTGATGAGGTCGCGACTGATTTTTGCTGGAGATGGGAGATTTCGGAAACTGGAAAACTGAAATGGGTTATGATTTTCCCAAGTAACTTGTTGGGAAAAAAGACGTTATATTGACGGCGAATTAGAAAACTAACAACAAAGAAGCAATGCAGGTATAGTCAGATTCAAAAGTAATACGGCCGTGTTAATAAGCAGGAGTGTTGCAATATTTTGTCTGAGTAAGGCAGTAC
>JAQGAV010004405.1:0-10356 GCA_034691345.1 Phasmarhabditis papillosa | reverse complement strand
TGTTAAAACCGTATTCCGAAACTGATTTTGCGGATATGAAATTCTTCGGAAAAAAAAGAAAAAGGGTAATATTTTGCGATATATATTTCGGATCTGTCAGTGTCAGCCGTACGTACCATTTTCGGCAAATGACTTGCCCACCCTAGTCTTGTCCCAACAGAGTATACATTCTATTCAATACCGCGTGTGCTCGCATAGTAAGAGCAATAATAAGATTAAAACACTCTTTCCGCTTTTTTTATTTTTAAATTCAATAATAATAAATTGTAGTGTTTTGTCTATTGTACTAAAAGCAGGGCTCCGCAAACCAGCGGCCGGCCGCGGCCGAGATTTTTTGAAAGTACATTTCGGCCGACTTCGGCCAGCCGCGGCCCAGTTTGGAAAAAACTTCGGCCGGCCGGTGCGGATGCCTGACTAAAAGTATAGATAACGTTTATTCTAACTTCGATTATTTAGGTACGGAGTGTCACAGAATTTGATTTCACAGGAATTTCCATTAACGAGGACCTCATCAGGGTGTTAACCAATCAAGGTTGGCTTAGGTAGGCAAATTGTGTATTGAGGCTTGAAGAGACCACCTTGAAATGCCGGGTTTTTTATGCTAATTTGCCAAGCGGCGTCGAGGACGATAGACTGTCAAAAAACGAGCTTTTATACCTAAAAAACATACCATTTATACACATATTATGTCCACAAATACACATTTTTATGATCCTAAATGATCGGCCGGCCGGCGGAGCCCTGCTAAAAACGTTTAGACCATTTATTTCTATTATTAACGGTTATTTTCAGAAAGTTGGATAAAATTTTGATGGTTGATTGTACTTTTGACAGAAATGCCGAGCCCTGTTGGTTTAGTTTTCTCTCCAAACTTCGGCTTAACGTTTTATTCATAAGGGACCCAGAAACATCCATAGAGGCGGCCACAGGGTTTACTTTTCCGAAAACGGTCAGTTTTCTTTAATTTAACAAAACGCATAATATTTCACTTATGTTTCTTTTGTTTGAATTTACATAAAATGGATCTTTTGTGTGTTTATTTACTGTTCTGATTTGCAATAGCCGCATTGGTACTGCAACCAGTAGACTATTTGGGTTAATTGCGTGAAATGCAGGGAACCAATAGATTTTGCTGAACCATTCTGCATTTCTAATACATAAATATTTTAGATATTGAATAATGTTCGCTCAAAATTTATATACCTAGATACAGGATATCATAGAGGAGATGCGATTGAAATTCCGTGGATGGATGATAGTCTACTCGAAAACTATATAGATAGCGGAAAAACTATTTGGGTCGATTTAGCTTTTACAAGCTATACTCTTGGAGGAGTCAAGGAATTTCTTAAGGTAAATTTAGTTAAGACCCACTTAGGATGTTTGCAATAAAACAGGAACAGAAGGAACTTTTGTATTATTATTCAGTTCAACGTATTTTTTAAATATGAATAATTAATAAAAACGTTTGTTATTTAAGAAAGTATCAAAATCGAACCGTGATATCTCGTGGAATGCTGGTATAATGAAGAATGTTACTGCCGAAAAGATGGAGAACCTCCTCAAAGAAATGAAGGCCGAATATGAGAAATACGATGGGCCCGAAAAGAAATATATTCATTTCTCAGTGAGTTTACGATAATTTAATCCAGAGCTTGTGAATCCGTTAGCTCAGGAGTAAGTGACTAAGTTCAGAAACAGAGAGACTTAGCTACAACTTTACTATGTTATTAACCCAATTTTAAGCTGGCCGGGGCTCAGCTTTGTATATGCTAGGGCTGGGCTGGCTTGGATTGGATCCAGCCCAAAATGCCCATCTCTAGCTTGCAGTATCCGTTAACTCAGAACTTTGCTCATCAGTAAGTGACTATTCCGAAAAAGAAAAAAAAGAAAAGAAAAGTTTTGATTTCAAATTGATCAACGGAGCTTAAATAATTTATTTAGTTCACCTTCAGGTAACTAAACTCGGAGCGGAGCAGAGTATATTTATGCGAACCTATAGAAATTCACCACTAGATTAGATTATATTATAAAGTTAATACTATTAATAAATGTTAATAATAGTTAATAATATTAATAATGTTAATAATAGTTAATAATGTTAATAATAGTTAATAATATTAATAATAGTTAATAATATTAATAAATGTTACTTTCTCTTGCAATTCCCAATTTCCTACCGGAAAACACAAGTAAATCAAGTTGTAAAACGATAGTCAGCCATTTTAATTTGTTTTCTAAAAAAAATATTTATATCTTTCTTCAGTTTATCGTTAGACAAATATCAGGCTAACGACCTGTTTTAAAACTGTTATTTCCTTGAATTAAGATCAGATATACTTTGGATTGGAATGCTCTTTAAAGGCAGGTTAAGCAGGTTATTTAAGACTAATCTGCTTGCAAAGTTATTAAACATGATATAAATAACAAAAAAATTGACCAAAAATGAACGACTTTATGGCGTATTGAACTTTTGGTGTTTCTGGTTGCACCTTGGACGATTACTCTAAAACATATTCCTCAACTGCTACAAGGCACTTTCTCCTCCTGTTGTAGGATCTGGTTTAAGCCTGCCATTATAGGCGAGATTATAACCCTTGAGAAGCACTCAATAAAGAAGCAAATCTCACTTTCAAAATAATCGCCTAAGAAGAAACCAGTTTATTCTTGTTCTGCTTTCACAATCCCACTAAGGGGTTTCTCCCTTTTGGGTAGTACAGGGACCAGATCATTTCTGGCCCAAATCTGCCCCGGACCACAAGTTGCCCGAACAAGAGCCAGTGGCCGTAAAATAGACACGCCCGGGTAGGTGCCCGGGCAGTTTTTAGCCTGATCCGGCCGGCCTGGTCCGGCCCGGTCCGGCTCGAAATTTCAGGCCGGGCCAGGCCGTAACCAGCTTTGTGTACGCTCGGAGGTGGTTATCCGGCCGTCCTGGCCCGGCCCGGTCCGGCCTGGGTTTCCAAATTTCAGGCCGGGCCAGGCCGTAACCACCTTTCTGTACGCCGGAAGTGGTTATCCGGCCTGCCCGGTCCGGCCTGGTTATCGAAATCAAATAATTTATTAGATGATTAGATGGAAAAAATATCCCGAGCTCAAACGCTCTCTCAACCCCCCCCGGACATTGGTGTATACGGCCAAAGATATGTGTCTCCAAATGTGCAGTACTTGTCGCGCTTCTGTTCGAAATTCATATATATATATATATATGAATGGAAATGGGTGGAATGAGAACTGATTATTTAATAGTACATCCATTTTAATATAATACCGCCTATCTCCATTATACTGCGCTGTAAACTTATCTCCACATACAGAATAAAGGAAATATGCTATTCTAGCTTGTGTACTCAACGGTTTTACTCTCTTACGAAAATTTTCAATCGGTTGAATACAAATCCTCTCTCCTGAACTTTCGTATTCTGGATCAAATCTGCTTGGTCCCCCCCGTTTAGACACAGAGTATGTGCCCAAATACACATTTATTTATATTGTTAACGGTTATTTTCAGAAAGTTGGATATTCTTGTGGTGGATGATTGTATTATTGTCAGAAACGCCGAGCCCTGTTGGTTTAGTTTTCTCTCCAAAATTCGGCTTAACGTTTTACGGATACAATTTTTGCTCCCAGTTACATCCATCAAAGCGAAAAAAAAACTTATTTTTCCAAAAACGGTTAGTTTTCTTTAATTTAATGAAACATATAATATTTCACTTGTGTTTCTTTTGTTTGAATTATGTATCTATTGTGTGTTTATTTACTGTTCCTATTTGCAATAGCCGCATTGGTACCGTAACCAGTAGACTATTTGGGTTAACGACGTGAAATGCAGGAAACCAATAGATTTTGCTGAACCATTCTGCATTACTAATACATAAACATTCTAGATATTGAATAATGCTCGCTCAGAGTTTGCATACGGGGGAGATTATACAGGCAATGCGATTGAAATACCGTGGATGGATGATAGTCTACTCGAAAACTATATAGATAGCGGAAAAACTATTTGGGTCGATTTAGCTTTTACGAGCTATACTCTTGGAGGAGTCAAGGAATTTCTTAAGGTAAATTTAGTTAAAATATAAATAATTAGTAAAAAAGTTTGTTATTTAAGAAAGTATCAAAATCGATCCGTAATATCTCGTGGGAGTCTGGTATAATGAAGAGTGTTACTGCCAAAGAGATGGATAACCTTCTCAAAGAACTGAAGGCCGAATATCAACAATTTTATGGAAGGAAATATATTGCTTTCTCTGTCAGTTTACGATAATTTAATCCATAGCTTGTGTATCTTATTTCCCACGCTAACGTGACTTATCAGGCAAGAAAATGGTAGAATTATTATTATTTTTTCAAAATGCGTGTATTTTAAGAGTTTTGCAATCTGCCGCAGGGTTCCGTGGGCAGATTCCTGGTCCATTGGGCGCCAGAACCCCGCCCTCAGGTTCACCTAGACACAGGTGGCAGACTTTTTAAATTGACCGAAAATTATCGTAAAATTGCGGTCTTCATATTTCAATATGAAATGACTAGCTCTATCGATTTAAACAATAAATTTGAGATGTAATTTTTGGGTGTTATCCTTTAAATCAAATGGATTAATGGATCATATACTTCAATTTCAGGTAACTAAACTTGGAGCGCAGCAGGAGATCTATACGATAACTTGCAGAAATTCACCACTAGATTAAATTTTATTATGATGTAAACAATATTAATAAAGTTACATTTCTCCCGCTTATTGTTCGACACATACTAGGCAAACGACCTGTTTTTAAACTGTCATTACCCTGAGTTGAGCTCAGATAGACTGTGGACTAGAATGCTCCTTAATCGCCTGCTGGCATTCTATAACGAGTATTAACGACAGTGTTCCCTTTCCCTTCAAGACTGAATGGATATTAACTACAGTATCCATTTTCTTTTTAGGGCTTCGTGGATCTTACCTACAGTATCTAAGTAAAGCTGAAAGTCTTAAAAATTTCAATGCAGTTTTATCGTTTGTAGAGTATCATGTATATTATCATGAAAGACACTTCATTTTTACTCTTCACTCTCCTATATACATTCCTATTGCCCGTATACACCAATGTCCCGAGGAACGGAGCGGATCGGATATTAACCATAGAGCGCTGTGAATTGTCCGCAGAGCGCCTTTCCAACATCCTGGATGTCCCGAGGGTTTGAGTTCGGGATGTTTTTCCGATTTGATCAATTGAAACATTATTTGAATTCTTAATTACATCTAAAGATGAATTGTGATGTAACTAAGTATTCTAAAAGATTTTAACACTTATTATTTATTTTTTGCATTTTTTTCATTGAAGAACAGCTAATATCTCCCGAAAAGTTTATAATTATTCATCTCTACATGTAATTAAAAATTCAAATAATTTATTAGATGATTAGATGGAAAAAATATCCCGAGCTCAAACCCTCGGGACATTGGTGTATACAGCTAAAGATATGTGTCCAATGTGCAGTACTTGTCGCGCTTCTGTTCGAAATTCATATATATATATATATATATGAATTATAATGGGTGGAATGAGAACTGATTATTTAATAGTCCATCCATTTTAATATAATACCGCCTCTCTCCATTATACTGCGCTGGAAATTAGCTATTGATAGAGACTATATGAAATATATTATTCAAGCTTTTGTACTCAACGGTTTTACTCTCTTACGAAAATTTTCTTATTATTACTCAACTTTAAATAAATAAACTTTAAATAAACTTTAAACAAATAAAAAATTTATTACTCAACGGTTGAATACAAATCCTCTCTCCTGAACTTTCGTATTCTGGATCAAATCTGCCCGGTCCCCGGGAAATGGTCATCTGCATGGTTACTGTATATTTTCGCACAGTTTCGGCACAATAAAGCATACTCGCAGGTTTTGGCACTGTGCCTAAATGGTTAATTCGACTCGCTGTGCCGGATCCCGGCATGATGAGAGGTCTGCTCTTCACTCCCCTACATACATTCTTATATATTTTAACATTCTAGTTTCTTCTGGTGTACATTCCATATCATACTTTATGCAGGGTCTACATCTTCCTACAGAATAGTCCTATTACTGTAATTCCGGGACTGCATTACATAGTTTTCAACGTACGCATTAAATAGTTCCGGGGCGCAAAGTTCCGGGGCGCAAAGTTCGCATTCCCCAAAAAAGAATACCAAATATAAATGAAAACGATCACAATTTACACAAAAACAGCATATAGTTAGCCAAAACTAAGGTTAATAGTTTGCCGAATTGTACACTCTTTTAGTTTTAGTAGTGTATTCTGATTCTATTAGTTAACCTTGCCAAACAGGTTAACATGTTTGTATTGGTAATCTAATACATCATATGCTGTATCAACCACACTTCCATCAATACAGCTCTTCTGGTTGGATTCTTCTCTGCTAACAAAAAGGTAAAATAGTTGTCCTAGTTGTCTAAGCTGATAATTGATCTATAATTGAATTTTGGTGCATCGGCCGGTTGAAACAAACTGAGTTGATTGTTTATTCATATTTTACGAAACACTAGATCACATATATTTTGAGGATGAAGTGAGACGAAGGGACTATAGGGAGTGAGGACTCCATTGCACAGCACCTGGGGATCGGAGGCGGTACATCAGAAATTTGCAAGAATTCTTTCTTCGGAGGGGATTCGAACCATCGACCTCGAGATTATGAGGCAAAGCTTCTATCCACTGGGCTAATCCGCCCCTCCAAGTTTGTATCTTTCTCAAAAGGTGTTATATTAGGTGTATTTCTCATGCAAAGACACAATTGGGCAATAATGGAGTGTAAGGAATTCAACGCTCATCTGAGCTCCTTTTTCGAGTAGAGCGCCAGCATCTGGCGGCTACTCTCCGTTCAATATTGTACTTTGCGAGTACGCGCGTACAATTTGCCTGCAGGTGCAGTGTTAAAAATCCTATAAATACGCAAGTGAGACTCCATTATTACTCTCGGCGCATACTACAGAAACTGCAAGGCGAACATGCAAACTAATAAGCATTCTATTATAATATAACTCCCTGATTACCTAATTATTCCCATCCCACTCAGCCCCCCAAAAGCTCATATCTATTATAGTGGAATTATTTTAGAGGAACTAAACTGGGCTCTACAATTTTACAGCGTTCATTTTATATTATAGCTTACAGTTTGAGCGGTTGGTTTAGAAGAAAACCTATAAATGGTGGGTTGTTAGAATACTTATTATATAATTACAAGATTTTTAACTCTACTACTCTTTCAATTGTTTGACTTTCTTTTAGGCATCATGTGAACCGTATGATCCTTCCGGACCTTCATTTACGGAAACCGAAGCTCCAGGAAAATGGACCAAAATTGAAGTAATGCCGTGGTCTGAACGGTCCGCGTGAGTCTTATCTTTTGATATAGTTTGAACAAATGTTTGCATAAAATAATCAATACTGAAAAGAGTATCTTTTGCAATGAACGACAACTGAATTGAGATAATTCAGATTGGAACCCTCAAGAAAAACGAAAACGAAAATTTTATTGGCCATCTTTATCGATTTTCATTTGCAAAACAGCATTATTGCGTTTGAATCTGCCTATATATCATTAATTTTTAAATTATAGTAATGGTTTGGGGAACTTCCATGTATCCGACACAAGGTTTTCACCATGTGGTCGCGTAGGCGTGAACTACTGTAATAGGGTAAAGTGCCACCTGATAATATCAATTGCTTATTCATCTATTCTAGCGAGTTTTCAAAGTGGTATTAATCGACGTTCTCAATAAAAGATGGTTTTGCTCTGCTATTAAAGAAATCCAACAAGACGTGAGCTCCTACTGCGATATCAGCAAAAGCCGTAATTAATAATTAGGGTGGTTGTGTTTATGGGGAAATGTAATGGATATTAATGAACCGAGATAGATGGGCAGACCCGTAATTTCCCCCTGATGAGAGCTTGACGGGCTGAACAAGCAAGCTATAATTCGTAATAGTTGTATTCTTCAGTAGCGGAATAGGAATAGGAATAGGAGAGAATCATTTATTAGTAAAATCCGCCCCCTTATAAAGGGTTGGATAACAAGAATACAAGAGATCACAGAATACCACTGGGTCCTTTCTGACAAGGGAGCCAGGTTGGATGCGGAGGAAGTATTCTATTCCATGACTCCGCCTCCATTCGATTGGTTCGAATCGTGGTATTCTTGTTGGTTTTGGTTGGAGTTTGTTCTTCACCCTCTCACTTGACTTCTTGTTTCTGCCACTTGGATTCATCCAGCTTTTCTCGGCTGGTTCTCACGGCTACACTTGTATTGGATCCATCGGCTACCACTTTGAACTACATCTCCAACCATCAGTCAGTACGGTGAGGTCCATCTAGCCGCAGCTTTGAGGGGTACCATGACCATCGGACTTTATATAGCGCGTAGCTCTTTACCTTCAAAAGTACATTTATTTAAATCCAATACAGCGAACGTGGTTATCGGGCTCAGCCCGGCCCGGGCCGGCCTGGCCCAGCCTGATATTTTGTAGGCCGGGCCAGGTCGCGGTAGGCCGGGACAGGAAGGCCGGTTTTCAAGGCTTTTTCTTCAGGATCCTGGTTCTTCCTGAATTAATATTCAAATTTTGGGTATATTTGAAAAAAAATTGAATTAGCCATTTCTCAGCACAAGGAACTTATTGAAAGATAACATAACCTAATGGTTCGAGGTTGATTCGAACCCGGGAACTCTCGCGTCATAATAATGGTTCATCATTTACCTTATTGACAACAGACGGCTGACTGTGCGGCCTAACCCTACCTAATCCGGCCCGGCCCGGCCTGGCCTGGAATATCGAAAATTAGGCGGGGCCGGGATGGCCGGATAACCACCTCTGCAATACAGCCTCCCTTTAGATGTTAAATTAACCTATTTATACGTGTTCTTATTGTGTACGTATATGTCAAGATTAAGTAATAAATATAGTTCTTTTGTATTTTAGTTGTTTTGTTATTTATATTTCCTTAAAGAAACAGCGAACGTGCTCCATTGTTATTAGTTCACTGACTACTAAAACAAGAAAACAAACTTCATAAAAATGAACAAAAGAATACATCTGAAATACTTTATTTCTATTTTGAGAATCATTTAATATGACATGAATATCATGTAATTTACAGAAAAAATCACAGGCAAAGTGTCACCGGCTTGGTTTATTATTGTTTACATCGATGAAAGAGTCGGAATCCTGAAAGGCATAGAGTTGGAATTTGTATTCAATACGCTCAACTATCTACTAGATCCTATTCAATTGGTAAGCAACTTGCAAAATACCAGCAAGTTCGGTGTTAAAAGAGAACATAACACGACGGCATTGCTTTTGCATCCGGTTATGCTTCATTTAACCATGACTATTCTTTTCATAATTACACTAAGTAATACGCCTACGCTTGCAAAAATAGAATTACACAAACTATAAAAGCAAGAACTGAAAACGATACGGAGGAAAACACATGCTACGGTAGTGAGTATGTGACAATCAGCAGTAACTAAGTAGTGACAGTTACTGGGGTTTGGTTTGACCATGGTCATTATGTCTTGGCCAAGCCTGTCCCGTCTAGTGCTGACCCGTCTAATTCACACCCCTTGGATTGATATACATTTGGTTGGATAAGTATTCTTTCTTACCTTATTTCATACTATCCTCCTCTACCGACATTTCTGAACTTAGTTGGACTAACTACGGCATTCGCCTTTAGCTGGCCGTTAACTGGCACAAACGGCCTTCTGTGAATCGGCCTCACCCGGGTACGGGTTCTCTGCCTCGGACGGGCAACTATTTTGCGAACTGAGGATGATCTATTAGCAAACTGAAATTAGGAGGTGAACGGTGTTAGCGGTAGTGAGTGCGGAGACATGCAGGTGATATGCGTTATTGAATGTTGGATATGTTAGTATGTAGAATTTATATCAAAACTTAGGGAGCGGTTTCAGAGAGTAATAGGATCTTTCTTTCGGATTGTATAAGCTTATATCAGCTCATACAGCGCTTCAGATATAGGCTTTAGTTTAAGGGATATAGTTAATGACTGCTATTTATAGTTGGTTAGGTAGGTTGAATTTTTGCAGTCCACAAAACGCTTAAATCCGAGTTGAAGAATGAAACATAAGGCATACATGCTACAGAAAAAAAGGAATCATACGAAACCTAACAAACTATAAGATTATCTACTTTTACCCTGTAAGTACTTCTAATTATATGAAACTTACCCGCACTGGATATTCGTTAGCTATCCGTTCTCCCAATACCATTAGACCAGCAAAAACTTCTTTTGCTACACTTTCAATGAAGTTTTCTGGTAGTTCAAACCCGTAACTGTAATA
>JAQGAV010004404.1:0-10358 GCA_034691345.1 Phasmarhabditis papillosa | reverse complement strand
CTCGGCTTAAAATTATCCCAAAAAAATTCGATCTTCATATTTCAACTCAGTATTACTAGCTTTATCGATTTAAAAATAAAAATTGATAATAAATTTTTGAGTAGACCGTGCCTTTAAACTGGCTTTTTGATATATGAATATGAGACCCAATACCATAAACCTACTTCATTTGTTTCAGACAAGTGCTTTTCCCGGACTCTCCTGGGCCCAGCAGTAGTAGTTTCTGGCGTAGGTCGCCGGTCTTATTTAGTTCTTTCTCGATCTTTCTGTTAACTGACTTCTGCTCCTTTACTTCGGCAGATTCACAAAGACCCATATTGATTTCTAAAATAAGAAAATGTTTGAAATAATAATTAAGAGTCTAAATAAGGAAAAGTCAAGATAAGTCTTATATTACAGTACTGAACTAATTGTTAGAATATGCTCAAATCAATAAAACAACGGTTATAGATGCTCTAGTGTACAGTGTTTTAGAGTCAGGCCACATCTTCCAATTTAGTAGCAATTCTTGTTGTGTTGAAACTACATAGTAATGAAAGGTTTGCTATTATTTGGTTCCTAAGCTCATAAATGAAATGTCTGAGTTTTGTAAACACCGTGATGTTGTTCGTGTTGTTGGAATACTGTGTGGTATACTTGAAAGTTCTGGGGGAAATGTGCCAGCAAACCAACAAATGAATAATTCTGAAATTATGCCCAAATCTGAAAGACTATTTATTCCAAACTACACTAAAAAGTTAAGAAAAATAATAGTCAGCTTCAAAACTTTGACTGCTGTTGATTGTTAGCCCGCGGGGTTGTAAAATATTGCCTTCAAATTGTCTGAAATGTCTTCCCTCTCTTATGGAGAGGGAGGGTTTCATAGTTGTTTACACTCATACAGTCTAAGTTTTAAAAAGGACTATATTTATCGATAATGAAATAGAGTTGGCCATTAACGTGAAATTATTCCAGAAAATCTTTTGTATTTATTGCTTAGTTTGTATCTACAGTAGTTGATGTTTGTTTTCAATATCAAGAAGTTCGTCTCTATAAAAAAACACAAAAATATGTGGGGGTTTCGCTAGTTTCTCTTCGAAAACACGTGCCACAATTTTCAAGATACCAACTACTTTTAGCGGATTGCAGCGGTTCTCTGGAATACTGCAGAAAGTTCCGAATCTTGCTGCTTGCTAACAAAAAAAAATGGAATAAATATTAAGGTAATGGTGTACATTTCAACGGAAAAGATTTATTTATTTCTCTTATTCGATAACAAAAACAGAAATACAAAGCTAAATTAGCCTCTAAGTTACCACGGAAGTAACTTATGAAAATGAAAAGTTTCGCTACAAGGCGAATCAATCGATCTGTCATGTTTATTAGTAAGCTCGGCATCCAGAATCCGGATTAGCAATATCCTTCATGAAATAAGCTAGAGGTATTTCTTAAAAGTATTGCATTCTCCATTTTTTGAAAAGTGCGGAACGCGAAAACGGAATACAGAACTTTCAGAACATTTTGCGATCCCTGAACTAAAAAGATGCTTTTACCTGTATCCAAGTAGAGAGACGCAGAATAAACGCTAGTTAAAATTTCTAACTGGGCGGCGTCTAATTTCATTTTTCAACGCTTGATTACTAGGCACCAACGTAATGGCAAAGAAATTCTCACCGTATTTCTAGGGCTTTCTGTTTTCGACTTTAAAATCGAACAACATGAAGAAATGAAAAATAAGCAAAAACAAAAGTGAAAGGAAACAAATGTAAAAACAATAATCAAGATCACTAAAATATAAGTAGTTTTAAGTAAACGAAATGCTACATTTACTAACTTAGTTGGAGAAAACATCTTTTGTAGTGGTAGTTTAGTAGATGTTGGCAAAAATTCAAAATTTGAGAGTAACCACTTTTAAAACAGACAATTTACTAATTATTTGTAATAAATTTTAAATAATAGAATATCATCAGCCTCTTAAATAATGTTTACTTATCTGAAGTTGTATTAAAAAGTCAGCCAATAAACTTTTGATTTCTGAGATTTTGCAAAAATGTGAGGAATTTTTTGCTAATGAAATAAATTCCGATTAATGGAATATTAAACGTTACGTGAACACTAGGGTGAAGCTTCGGGTAGTCTACCATGAGAACTACGCCGGGTACATTTATTGTTTAGCATTGTTAGACTATCCTAGAAAAGCCGCATTTGACATTTTTGTTTCCAAACAGAATGAAAATGTTTTCCAATAAAACAACTGCAAAAAGTACCCTATGAAGCTACCCGTTTAACCTGGTAGGTACCAGGACTACCCGATACACGATTATTTTTATGAAGCGAGTATTAGTTTGACAATACCCTTGTAACCCGGGTTGTTTCAAAATTTGGACCCGAAAACCCTCTAGTCTAGTGAACAGAATAGTAAAAACGGTTATTCATAAAAGAGATGTTCAGCGTTTGTTTGTAGATTAAATCACGGCTCGCTGCGCCCTAAGGAAACGGGACAGAGCAAATTGAAATGGTGAGATCTTGATGCTCATCACTGACTTATTTTGTTAAGCAGTTCATGTTAGTTTATATATCTTTGTAAAGGCTATAGCTCAATCTGTGCAACTGAGTTTTTTCGAATGATTTGGTTGAAAATTTCCAGAGAAAATACACTATAATTTTAAAATGAGAGCTCAGTCCTTTAACCCTACTGTCTCCGTAGGCGAGCCGCGAAAAACGCAAGGTGTATATAATAATTGCCTTTCTGCCAGACCGCTGCGCAACGGTTTTGGTAGGGTCCAAAGTCTCAAAAAGGTTTGACTTTTGCCCGGCCCGTCTCGCACAATTCTGCTTTCCAGAGGATCCGCAAATAGAGTTTCCTAAAAATATGTTAAAATAATTATGCAAATGCGTATAAGTACTTAATTGTGTTTATTATTACCGTAGCTTGAATAGTTATAAATACCTAAATTCACCCTATTTTGTTGAATTAGCAGATTACAAATTTGGGTATTAACTGAAAAAGGAATATAGTATAGTAATAAATTGTTACGATGTATTTAATAGCCAATACCACTTACGTGAAATGACTAATACCTTAACGAAAATTAAAATAGGCTTGGAACATGTATCCGTAAGACTGCGAACGTTTATTGAGCATGAACCACTAAGATAGTTGCAACTTTTCAAAACATTAGAGCCCAGTTATAAAGTAATCCAGTGAATTGAATTGAAGAAAGTATTAAAACAAGATTGCAACTGAAATATAGAAAAAAGTATTCCAACTATAGTCGTAGAATTTCATTACAGTTTAGATGGTAACCTTACATCTTGATATTACTTTTATTAATATTATGATACACCCACTCCAACATTTTCTTAAGAAATAGCAGTCTGGTAATGTTAAGACAATCTTCTAGGTGATCAAAATATCAACTTATTTACCGTAAAGGGCAAAAAAGCATTCTACTTCCCTGTTCCAGGTGGTAATTCAATCATTTTTATGAATTCCCTGGAGGTTTGTCATTATATCTGATGATATCTAACATCAGGAATAACTCATGTTTTCGGAGAGTTTATGAATAAAACCGGGTTTTGAAGGTCTATAATTAAATAATAATTATCATAATCAGAAAAAAGTCAACAATTATGTTGGAGAAATGAAATTATAATGAAATCATTAGAAAGAGTATAAAAACTAAAGCTGGTTATTTTTCTTAAAACTACTGATTTGATCACGAATTTTCAACAATGACAATATGAAAGTAATCAAGTCAAGACAGATTTTAAATTAATGTATTTATTTATGGCAGCGAGGGTGCTCATGGAAACTACTTTGAGTTAGTATTATATAAAATGAGAATATTTGAAAAAGCTTTAAAATTTTTCTCACACATATTTATATGGAGTGATTCAGTACTTCCTTATTCTAACAATTAATATTTCGATATAGAAATTGAGTAACAAATCGTGCCAACTAAAAATTACTTCAAATGTGGGTGGATGAAAAATATACCTAAATTGCTAATTATTTTCAGAAAATAACAAAATTATCTGTTTTTGGGAGACTGTAGACAGTTAGTTAGAAATTGTCTGATAGAACTGCTTACATCTAAGATACATAAAAGAAATACTGATAAAAATAGGTGCAAAATGCATCCTTTAAATATTAGGCAAACTTTCACAAAATCTAGAATGTACCCTTTCTAAAGAACAGACTTCAAAAAACTTGGAAAATACCATTCCAAAGTGAATACGTCAAAAAACTAATAGATTCTTTTAAATGTGGCATTTGAAACTTCTACTTTTCAAACGTACCAATTTTAAATCAGATACTTATAATTGTTTAACATTTCAATTGTTAGAGTTCTTTGTAATCCCTAGAAGACACCTTTCATACATTAAGAATCACAAATTCCTTGGGAATCGCTTAAACGGCGTTGCACCTAGAGTTGAAAGAACAATATTGTACATTGTACATTGTATAATTAACTGGAATTAGGTGAAATTCAAAAACATAATATATGGTGAACAAAAACGTGAACATAAATACATGAATCGGCTAACAGAGACAATAAAACAAAACTTTATAGTCGCTTCCAGAACGTTGACCGGTTGTTCACTTGAGAGAACAAAACAGTGAAAGGTTCCACTTATTTTAGCAAAACAAAGATTTAACTCAGCTGATATTGTTTCCCCCTTTCTCTTTACAAAAAATAAGTAACTGGGGCATTACTCTACACTCCCGTTGCATACTTAAAGAAACTGTCAAAATAACAGTCGTCTTGCAAAACAGGCTTGCAAGTTGGCGTTAAACACTCTGCGCAACAAATCGATAGTGCTCGGAGCTGTGCGCCTTCCTTCTGGATAGAGCAGGTATTTTCATTCACGGCGATGGCGACGCGAAGTAATTTACATTTTACAGACTCTAAATCAATTTAGGTCCGTTTCAGCTATTTCGTGACTAAATTCATAATGCCAGATGTGAATTGAGTTAAATTATCTGCGTAAGTCAGCGGAACTTATCATCTAGAAACGAAACGAGTAATTAGAAGAAGATAAAATAAAGCCAAGATAGAAAACAAACACAAATGTGTAAATTTGAGCTAAAATGTGTGAACAAATTCAATTTTCAGATCGTCTTGGGCATAAACTGAGAGTTCAAAACTAGGAAAGGATCAGAATTCAAATATTAGTTAATTTAGACAAATTGGAAACTTAACATTAATCTAAATAAGTGCTTCTATTGTTATTTCTAGAATCACATTAATATTATGAGTGAGAAATGTTTTCAAATACTTGAAAGTGGTTCGGATGCTAGTTTTAACAATACACTGTGGACGTAACTGATGTCTAATTGTTTAAAAGAATAAAATTAAATAGAGAATAAATATCAGGAAATTTCCTAAAGTTATTTTTTAGTTTTCTAATATTTGGGTACAATTCATCTTGTTTTCCGGCTAATCAATCAAACTTTTACTATGCATAACTTATGCTTAGTAGGGTGTCTATGCAGCATAAGAGAACGTACAATTAGATATCGTTGGAAAATAATCAAAAATTATTCAGAAAAAACTTATAAGCTATTCAAAATAGCACGTTTTATCAATTTTTAGCAATTGTTTCATGTATTTAGTGTCTTCATCTATAAGTAGCAGAAGCAATTCAGAATGAATGGTACATATTTTTCACAAAATTATACAACCAATAATTGTACAAAATTGCTTTAACGCCAAAATTTCTGCCTACCCATCGACAATTACTGACGTTTGACGGAACTGAAGCCTAATTGTTCTAAATAATATAATTATACAAGTAAATTATTAGTAAACACCAAATAAGTTCTTAAAATGTTTTTGAATTTTGTTCCTTTTCTAATATTTTTACCGTTCTAAAAAGAACCGAACTAAACTTCGAACCACTTGATTTTTAGGAATAAGCCTACCTTAGAATGATCATAACAATCTATAACTAAGCTATGGTTTTACTGATTGGTTGAATTTGGTTAAAACATTAGTTTTTTAGTAGAAGCAAAAACACAATTACAGGTAATCAGGTTTCACACAACAACCTTCGTTAGCATAGAGGAAACTCATTACCAAAGACGCTCACACCTTCTCGAAAAAAAAGTAACACACAAGTAAAAATTTCAATTGCCTTTGAGAATTAGACCTTAATACTATATGACAATAATAAGATGACTTGTTGTAAAATATAATCATCACTTTCTTTCAAAGCAATCTCTAAACTGCGGGAGTTGAATATGGCAAGGAATACGTGGCAACGTGAAAACTTCGCAAACTATATTTCCAAAATTAGAATTAACTAAATTAAAGAGTAGAAACGATCACGCGATGCTAATTTGTACTGAAAAAAGTTTTATATGCTCAGCGGAGCATAACAATTATTTCGAAGGTAGGGCAGATTTCGTAGAAAGTACTTGGATGTTCTACAAAAACCACATATAAAGGTGGGGAATAAATTCGGCATTTTGATTAAACGTTTCAAAACATTTCAATTGCAGTATTTAAACAAGTTGTAGTGAGAATACACTGTTTTCATAACAATGGTTTTGAATATAAAACGTTCCTTTTAAGTAGGAAGCCGGCAATAATTTGTGGCCAGTTTTCGAACAACTCCATTTTTGTTTGTTGGGGAGGGATAAAGAGCTGTTAAGGTGCAAAAAAGTCGGCCGGGCCGGGTTAACAGTTCTGGAGGGATAGTTTGGTATCAAAACATTACCTAGACTGGTATTTCCTAACAACATTTTGGAGAGGAATATGATGTGAAAAAACAAGTACGTAATGTTACCCAGTTAAATTGTAATGAAATTTCGGACCATTACATTGAATAGCTATGGTTTCTAACTTTTAGTAGCAAAATCTTGGATTTAGCAGTCATCATATTGTATATGGACAGTTATATTTTGAAAAGGTGCAAACATTTCTGTGGTTCAAGCTCATCAGCAGCACAACAGTGAATCGTAAAATAAGCCTAAGAATAGTTGGCAAAACTTTTTGCGCCGCTGTTCAAAAACCATTTCATTAAATTATAGGTAAATGTAAAAGCCAAGAGCTAAGCATCTCCCAAAAAAGGACTCTACTCCACTCAATACAAGATTTTGTATCCATTCTTTGTCGATGTGTAGTAGATTATACATATTCAAAGAAATGGGAATAAGATATGAGGTTTTTGTTCTAAATTGAATCTAAAGAGCAGGTTTTTTTCATTAATGATTTCATCAGGGCAGGCAAATGAATAAAATTGCGAAAAACGGAGATTGATTAACTTTGCTATATTAGCAAGCAAGCATTTCAACAAGGCTGAATCAGCAACCTACACTCTTGGTGAAATAATCTAAAATTACTATGAAATTCTTTGTAAGTCTAATTATAGTATGGAATATTTTGTATTGCACAAGAACATATTTTAATCCCGGAATTGAAGTTCCGAAAAGAATGGATTTTATATCTTCAGTAACATTTCAAAACCGTAAATTTATATTCACTTAATATATCTCAATACAATAATGACACAGTTTCATAATACAAATTTAAATTAACAATAAAATATATCAACTAAGACAATATATAAACTATTTGACAAACTCCGAAAATCAGAAAATAACTGTCGCTCTGGAATTCAAAGAAAACGAAAAGAAGACATTTATGATGACCACCTTTTGCAGAATACCAGTTTTCGTAAATGGACGTACACTATGTTGATATATTTGTCTTTTTTGGATGCTCACTCAGTTTTGTAGACGACGACGCAAAAGAAATGACTCGGAGAATACAAGCAGAGTGGTGCACTTTCAACCGCAATCGCAAACAAAAAGAAACATCAAAATAAAACTCAGATGAAAGGTGTTCAACATGACTGTTGTCCCTACAATGCTATACAGATGCGAGGCTTGGGCGACAACTCAGATCCAGAGAAATAAACTGAGAACAGTACCACGAAGAATGGAGCGAACTATGCTCAATATTAACATCTTGCACAAAATACCTAATCAAGTGGATAGAAGCTTTGCCTCATAATTTCGAGGTCGATGGTTCGAATCCCCCCGAAGAAAGAATTCTTGCAAAGTTCTGATCTGCCGCCTCCGCTCCCCAGGTGCTGTGCAATGGAGTCCTGACTCCCTATGGTCCCTTCGTCTCACTTCATCCTCCAAATATCTGTGATCTCGTGTTTCGTAAAATATCAATAAACAATCTAAACAAATTTCCTGGAATCCAGGAAACATACACACATATCTTGGAGAACCAGAACAGTGTGACAGTTTGGTTGAATACGGTGATAGTTATATATCATGGTATTCACTCACACTCAGCCTTGTCAATTATCAGTCATCAGTTCTCATTCAGCTCATATTTTTCTGAAATTCATTTCGTTTTATTTCTTTTTGTTCTTTCCTTCTTGTACTACCTACCCTTTTCGAATTTATTTCTATCATTGTAGGTAATCATTCAACTTGGTACCACAATGGCGGAAATGAAATGGAGTAGCGAGGAGGAAGCAACACATTGGGCACTCGAAATCGAGCGAATGAAGGATATGGTGACGGGATATTGCCAGGTAATAACTCAAGGTTTCTTAGAATGTGAAAAAGATGATCTCATTGCCAAAGGAAAGGTCCACCTGGACCAATTGGAAACCGTCCAAAGGAAATTTCTGGTATCCATCGGAAACATGAAGAAGTCGGGAGATTGGCATCGATTCGCGGACAAGCTGCCGGAGAACTTTGAAGATGAGAAAAGAGCTATTCTGCTTCATCTCAAGGATCAGGTTAGGGTCCAACTCAGCAACATCTTTAGTCAAAAGTGATCGGATTATGAGCGAGGCATGTCACGAAGCCGCATTCATTCTGAGGGTTACACTTCACACGACAGTGAAAAAGTATTAGTTCATCAGGAAACACCGATGCACCCAAGGAATAGAACTCGAATGGATAGCAGGAATCCCGCTACCATTCAAGAAGAGACAGGTAATCCGTCTCAACAACAACGCTTCCTGAAATTCGATGATTCGTCGAGCAGACACAGTACAGCTAATTCGTTTGGTACTGCAACTGAAAACATCCCAACTGAGAGCATTTCAGTACCGATGAACATGGAGGCTAAGAAAGATCCAGGATCAACCGGATCAAACAACGATGCTGATAGAAACATTGTTCAAGCTTATGCTTCACCTGGGTGGGAATTACTAGAACGTTTTGGGTCGCACAACAACTACAACCAGTCCAACCTGGCATATCCTAAATCTATAATAGAGGCGCAAGATATCAATGAGCAGAAAATTGATAGATTGCGGAAGGATAATAGCTTGTTGAACGACAGTTCACATCAAATTGAGCAAGCACGGATATCCGAATATACACTCAATCACGAAGTAACTACATCAATGGTTGGCAACAATAGAAAAATGTATTCGCTTCAGAATCAACCGACAGGAGGTCAACCGTCAAATCCAGACAATCCAGACTTGGACAGCGGAGAGACATAGAGGATTCTGTAAAGATGCAATACCTCAAGAAGTGTCTAAAGAAACCTGCTAAGCACAACTTCGATGGGTTACAGAACAATAGTAGGAACTACCACTATGTTGTTTCTGAACTTATTCGACAATACGGGGACAAAGGCCTGATTGAAGAATCAGCTCTTGAGAGACTCGAAAAGATGGCTAAGCAGCAATGTGAGATGGTACATTCCTCACTACTCCTCCAATATCTCGAACACCGTTCTTTGGTCAGAGAAATAAAGAAGTATACATACCTTGGTCTTCCAGTAATCAAGTTAATCAAGAAAGCTTACCCTTGGAAATTTTGAAATAGATATAAGTTTATTTTATATTATTTGCACACACGGAATGCATTAACTGTAAAAAATATCAAACTTTATTAAAAATTCTGAAACATTTACTATTGGCGTTGTAACTATTTCGAATGCGTTTAATCGGTGAAAGAAATTAACTTGGGGCGTGGTGACCCAGTGGTTAGAAGTTTGGTGTTCTAATGAATTTGAACTAATACGAAAATATCATATGTAATTGCACTAACAGCATAACATTCCTTTCAAAACAAAGTCCTGGTGTTCTCATGAATTTGAACTAATAAGAAAATATCATGTCTAATTGCCCTTTGGCTATAAATATGGTTTTCATTAACAAGCAAGCTCATTTCATTCCCTATCAGTATAGTCAGCGCCAAGAGTAATAATGGAGTGTAAATAACTCAACACTCGTCTGAGCCCCTTTTGCGCGCGCCGCGCCGGCATCTGGCGGCTACTCTCATTTTAATATTGTAATTTGATTTATAAAAAGCAACAGATCTAAGCAGAAGACTCGTTCTTAACATGTCTCTTGTTGTGCTTCTTGGCGAAACGAAGGTTCTTCAA
>JAQGAV010004403.1:0-10358 GCA_034691345.1 Phasmarhabditis papillosa | reverse complement strand
CAACGGCTCCGAGATTAAACCAACTTATCCTTACATACCTACATTAACAAAAGACATAAAGGACTCATTGTAAGGCAAGCGCAAAATTATAACGGATTTCTTGTATATTTCTTTGTATTTTCGCACTTCTAAATTCTACCGTACACCACTGCAAACGATTCATCCGTCGACTATACTGACTCAGTGCTACGTTCCTAGTTTGCACCCTTTAGGAGCAATAATTATATGAAAGTGAACATTTTTGGTCTTCTGCTCGGATCATAAGATTCCTCTCCTCGACTAGACATGATACCAATATGTTCAAATAACTGCCGCAGGATATTTTTCCAGAACTTAATTTTAAATTGTTTTCATCCCACTCGAAAAAGAAGAAGGGAGAGTAAGAAGTAGAAAAATATGAATAAATAAATCGGCCAGCGATGCATCCCAACCCCACTTAATATCGAGACTGAAAATGAGTCAGCCAAGTCCTAAGAAGAAGAAGTTTATTTCCTATTAATTATTCATCATTTTATTGTTTTCCACGTTTTGCCACTGTTGTTTTCGATTTAGTTGCTTGCTCCGGGTTCCGCTAAATTCATTAGCAATTCTTTTCTTTTTGAACTGAAAGGCGTTTAGACGCGAGGATTTTGTTTTTAGCCTAGAAACTTGCTTACAATGAGTCCTTTATGTCTTTTGTTAATGTAGGTATGTAAGGATAAGTTGGTTTAATCTCGGAGCCGTTGCGTTTGAGCATGGATTTCGAAGAACTGACTTTCTGCCGAATCTGGGCATTGAACCCGGCATGAATCTTCTGAGAATTTCGCTAGTACATAATAATAATCTGTTTAACTAAGTTTTAAACAAATCACGCTGTTTATAATCTGTTGCGAGAGAGTAATATGCGGTTCAGCCGTCTTATTAAAAATTAAGGGAAATCTAGTGGTTATGAGGTTTGTCTTGAAAATTGCAGCTATTTTTATTTAGTCCGTTTCAAAACGTAGCCGTATTTATTCCGCGATGGCTTAATAGTTTGCCTTCGAATTGTTGGGAAGTGCATTCCCTCTCTTCGGGCCAGAGAACTTTTGAAGGTAAAATTGTGCACCATCGCGGGATTATTACTCACAGCGTAAATAGTGCAGCCCGCGATTTCCCAAAAGGTCGACCCCAGCCCGGGCGGGCCCGAGAAATTCTCAGCCCTGCAGTCAGCTAAAATTCTACTACGCTGACCAATCTCGACTTTTATCAAAGTTGTATAACCACACTTCTTTTGAAAATTAATACTTTTCACGGAAAAAAGTGTCAATCGCAATAATTTTCTCTACAAAACTACGTGCACACCCCATATTTATCCTTGAGTGCAAGAAAATTTAGCCAAATTACAATAATTTTCCAAAGCAGACAAGTAGTTCTTGAAGAACTTTGTTACTTTCGGAATAAAGTAACAACTTCTCATTTTCAGTCAGACACTCTAGTTGTGGCTTAATCCTAACGGCGTTATTTTGAAGTGGGTTTAAAAAGCGTTTTGTTCCCGGAAATATCTTACTTTTTTTGGGAAAGAGTAACTTTACTAAACTAGACTTATAAAAGAATGATAAGTATTTAGTTCTCTGTAAAGTAAAAGTATAAGTTACCATTTTGTGAAATAAGGGCTTACACCATTCATTCGAGAATATTCAGGGCGGCTCTCTTCTAACATTCAGCATTTTGGTGTACGAAATGTTAGCTGGTACTATAGCCTAGTGGTTAGGCCGCGGTCTACGAATCCACGAGGATTTGAGGCTGTGGGTTCGACTCCCCGTAGCTGCAGAAGGATTGCTTAAAAAACCAGAAGCTCACTAATCCCATGTCTCGTGCACCCGAAGACTGAATGTTAGAAAGGAGCCGTCTCTGCCCAGAAGATTCCCAAATCAAATTCTCTAAGCAATTTTGAGATTTGTTAAGATACTGTTTGAAAAGAACTTACCAAAAACTTTTACTATACAAAGAGTAAAGTCTTTTTTTGAACTTCTTCGTCGCTCTGAAGCATTCTTATGCGCGGGATAGCCCGCCGGCCAAAAATAACTGGTGCGGTGTGAAATATTCAGCCAAGTTTGCGTGGTACGAGAGCCCGAAAAGGCGTTGTATATACTTTTGGCGCAGTTTTAGGTTCAATACACAAATAAAGTTTATTGCAAGGAAACGGCTGCCGGCGCGGTATCGTTAGGCATCTCTGGACCATAACACACAGCTCGCCGCGCCGTAAGGAACAGGGACAGATCAAATTGGAACAGCCAAATACTGTTGCTTATTTTGTTAATTAACTCTTTACTATTTTTATACCTTTCGATAGAGATTGCAAAAAACTAGGCGCACGAGAGTTTTCGAACAATTTCAATAAATAGTTTTCCTAAACAAACAACTTTTTTTTTCTAAAACGGGCACAGTCCTTTATTTAATTGGCCCTTCTTGGTGCATCGTGATAACAATATCCTCGCGCCCTCTTACGCAACTTCTATAAAATAATATATTTAAATAACTGTAATCTTTCTGCATATCAATGCGAACAGGTTCGATCAGCAACTGCTCATAGTTAGAGATATATTTGTTAATTTTATCAAAAACCCATTTCAATTCCTCTAACCAATTTTTTACCAGAAGACCAGAATCCTTCTATAATACGACAATATCCTAATTGAGCCAACCCCATAAGAAATTAGCAACTGCAGAAAAGTATAGAGTTTGTTGCAAAACGTGACTTTTTTGCAGAAGCTCATGCACTTACGTCTATCCTTCGAGGAGCTTCTAATCTCGAGATTTAGAATCCAGTTCCAATATCGTTGTTCTCCAGAATATACTATAGTGTGATTCAAGATGAATAATGGAGTGTTACTTGCGTATTTTAAGGAAGTTTTGCGTATATTTTCGGTTTTCGAACACTTTCAGTGCCCTTTTCGGCAAGATTCTTTTTTTGAACTCTATTATTACTCTAGAATGAGAATATACTTATATGACTTATTTACCCTTAAACATACTTGCAATTATTGTTCCGGTTGTGTTAGTACATTACTCTATGCTGTTCAATATCGTACTTTCATTTTCATGACATTTTGAGTACCAAAATTAATATCGATCAAAATACTGAAGAATTAATCGAAGCGTAAGAAACTATAGTCTGATTCAAGAGGAATAATGGAGTGTAACTTGCGTATTTTAAGGAAGTTTTGCGTATATTTTCGGTTTTCGAATACTTTCAGAGGCATTTTCAGTGAGATTCTTTTTTAACACTCCATTATTATACTTGAATAGAACTATATCACTATATTTACATTTGGTGAACCAAATACTATTATTTCTAACTCAGATTCCACGCCCAACTCAGACATTTTGAATAAAAAATGTAAGAATATCAGCCAGACCCCAATCCTTCAAGGAACCATTTTCGAGACTTGGCCACTCCGTTTTTGCGTCGTTTCCCATGTGAAGTAGCGTTTAGGCCGTCTTTGTGGGTCCTTGTCGAATGCGCGGATTTGTGGCCTCGAAGCGACTGAATATTTCATACTTTCTCATTATTCTTACTTGTTTATGCAAGACAAAAGAATAGAGAAGGCTAGTCCCAGAGAGACCGGTCCATTTAGTTTATTGACAATACATTAGTCGATGAGACAGATCTTTCTTATCCCAAATTCAAAGGAAAAAAGTGTCTGGCGAGCTGCCTTGAACTCAGGAACCTCATATCTGAAAAGGTTTTTGAATCTTTTGAGTTTTTATTTTCTTGGTTTTTCAGTAACCCGTATTGTAAACTGCCTTACTTTCCAGTGGACGTAGTATAGAAACGCCCGGGTGGATGCCCGGGCAGTTTTGAGCTGCCCGAACAGTTATTGATTGTTACCCGGGAATCCTCCTGGGCGTTTCTATACTACGGCCACTGGAGTCGAAACTTAACGTTTTCGGGGAGGATATTTTTTTACAATCTCTGCTTTAGTTGTTCTAAAACAGTTTACTATGTAGTCTAATAAATTTACTTTAGAATTCCGACTAGCTCATAGGGTTTTATTTCTATTTTCATATCTAAAACAAGATTACTCGAATTACTGTTTGAAACTATCCCTTTTTCATGGTATAGCTGCAAATATCTTTCAGAAAATGCTCAATATTTTGGTTATTTTGTCAATTTCTTAGGTTGTATGCTGTGAAACCGGACTTTTCCAGAAAAACTGGGAGCCGGGGCTCACGCACTTGTCAGGTATTCAAGAGAAACCTCATTGAAATAGTAGATTTTCATGCTTTTCTCGAGTTCTTGGCCATAAAAAAGGAATAATATTATTGCAATTCGGTAATTCCACTAGTTTTCGATAGTATTTAGGGAAACTCCTATGGTAACTGGGAAATAATTAAAAAAAACTGCGTGATTTTTGGACATAGTTAGGATAATTATGGATACCGTAACCTAAAACCCCAGAAGGACAAATTGTTACAGAAATGGAAGCCTATAAATACCAAAACCAATACCAAGAGTGCGGTAATTTAGAAGAGTTATTATGCAAAAATGAATGGAAGATCGTCAACTTTCGATGCCTCCATTCCGTGTTACATATTCCCAAGAGGCGAACAGTCTTTGGAAACAACTTTGCAAGAAAAGTATCTGAATTTTCATTTAAATTGAGCACTTTTTCACCGAACTATTTATAAGTTGCAGGTACCAGCAAGTTAGGGCAGTCCCTAGTATTAAATTGGTTCGTATCTGGTCAACCAAAGTAGTTTGGTTTCAAGAAGCATTTATCGGTTTCGAAAACATTCAAAATAGAGCAGTACTTCGTAACTTTTGAAATTTGTTTTCTTGTGCTTCCCATACCGAAACGTCACAGCCGGTTTCAAGACATAGGCGCCCATCGAGAGAGCTAGCAAGAAGAATGCAATTTGAGAGAAAAGAATTTCAATTAATATAATCTCGAGGTTGATAGTTCGAATCCGCCCCGAAGAAAGAATTCTTGCAAATTTCTGATCCTCCGCTTCCGTTCTCCAGGTGCTGTGCAATGGAGTCCTGGATTCCTATGGTCCCTTCGTCTCACTTCATCCTCCAAATATATGTGTTTTGTAAAATGTGAATGAACAAAATCATATTTTTCGTTCATTTTTATTTTGCACCGCTACCTCTCATGATACTACGCTAGAAACCTATCATCTTCACCCGAATATATCCAAAGTTTCTGTCCTTGAGGCCAGGGCGGGATTGACGAGCCAGCCGGGCCGGGGCCGAAATTTTGGGACTCGGCCCGGCCGGCCTTTTCCCAGCCCTACTCAAGGCTTCGCTTTTACAGCAAAGTAACATAAAGTAACCTTGTTGAATCATGTTCTATAAATACGAGTACAAGTTCCGTCTTAGCTTTTCTAAAGCCCTTATTTGATCTTAATTATATAGCAAAACATTGCGGCTAAATTTAGCCTCTTTTGAGATATCCATGGATTTTGTGCAGATTTGTGCCCCCCTAAGTTCTTTCTCAGCCTCTTTTTGAAGGTTGAAAGACAAATGGGCGGGACTATTTGGGATACCAGACGCATATAGTTAGTAGACGTTTTCGTTTGGACTTGCATTTAACTTAGTGGGTTAGGTTTTTTGTTCTATCCCATTTTGGACCCGGAGTTGCTAACAATAAGCTTAATTATGTATTAATAAATGATTTATAGATACGTTAACCACACGTATAGTCCGTTTCAAACCCTAGACTACATTGCGCCGGCTTCATACGCTGCGCGATGTTTCAAAATTTGCCCTCAAATTCGCTGGAAACAGCCTTTCCTCTCTTCGGGCGAGAGAACTATTGAAGGCAAAATTTACACTACCGCGTCTCGTAGGAGGCTGGCGCAATGTAGTCTAGGTTTGGAAACAGACGATATAATCATCTACAAGAGTTTGGTTTCCAGCGCAGTGTTTTAGTGAGTAGTGGGGTGAAATGTAATAAATGTAATGCTAGATGAAAGACTCCTGGGCAACCGATTTTTTATTCATTATTGGACCAAAACTAGTCTAAGGAAAATAGTTAAACTTCATGATTGTCTTTTGAGTGGTTTTGTATATAATATTATATTTGCTATACTTTTCAAATACTGCTAAATCTTATTTACACCTCCCATTACGTTTACGTCTTTTCACCATTCTTTAGAGTTGCAAATTCCTTTCACTAGGCTTGCGCTGAATAGGCGCAGCATCTCATTAGTCAAGGTGCTCAATAACAAAGAATGTTTTTAAAGATAATCTCTCTCTCTCTCTCTATTTTGCTATTTTACCTATTTTAGTAATTTATGCTAAATAGCTAATTTTATAAAAGTATAAGTTGTTTTAGATGAATCAAACAACTGTGGATCCGGCTACAGCGGGAGATGATTCTATTCGACGGGTAGGTGGGGGATTCCAGGGGGGTGGGAAATCGCAAGCCGGGGACGACCCAACTTGAAAATTTTGGTTCCCGGGCACAGCCCAAGAAATTTCCAACCCTGCGGGGAGCGAGTTGTTCTTTCCAAGTGTCCAGTTTATTATGCTTTAAAATATCCAGGTTTTTGATACGGGTAAACTACGTAAGAATGGTATAACCGTCGACGGGCGGTTTGCTTGCTAAAGGACTGCGAATGTTGCGATGGAACGCTAATTTGTTTGGGTTTTAGTCTAATACCCCTTAGTATCCGCGCTCCTTTGCAAAACTGACCTTATACCCCTGCAAGCCATTAGTCCGTCGACTATATTTTGAGTGGGAAATTTAGTGAAGCGCTGTAACTTATGGGTATTATGTTGACTTATGGGTATTATGAAAGACTGTTTAATAAAAGATTCTTCCAAAGTTCTAAATTAACTCAAAATAGTTGCTTTAAAGTTAAAGTTGTTTTCTTAACTGCGTATCTGAAAAAAGTAGTTTAAAGCTGAAATAAAATATGAACTTCGTTCCTTTTCAGTGGATTCAAGTCATCAACACCTACATTCTTCTGCCGCAAATCATCTTTGGATGTGGTGGAAATAGCCTTAATCTCATTGTTTTACTAAGCAAGCAGATGAGATCAAGGACTAACCTGGTAAATAAAGTGTACTATAAACCAACACCGCGAGCGGGGATGCCAAGTATGGAGTGTAGAGATCCGCCCGGGACCGACCCAGGCCGACAACTAAGGCGGCAAATTCAAATGGGCACTTATTTACATAAACGATTACAACACGGAGCAGTCAGGGAGCGAAATAGAGAACTTAAAAAGATCTGCGAAAAATATTCCGACCAATGTATGTGGTGGCCCAGTGGTCAAACGCTTCACCTCATAAGCTGGAGGTCTATGGTTCGAATCTTCCCGAAGAAAGAATTCTTTCAAATTTGTTCTGATTCGCCGCCTCCACTCCCTGGGTGATGTGCTATTAAGTCCCACTGCCTATGGTTTCATCGTCTCACTTCTTCGCTCCAAATATATGTGATCTCGTGTTTCGTAAAATGAATAACAAATTTTAAAAATCTATAGTTCATTTTTGTTAGATAACCTACCTGTTAATTGGTATGAATAACAAATGGGAGAGATATCGAATAAAGGTCATTTTTGGCACAACGTTGCACTCCTACATAAATATCATATATCTAAAAATATTTCTGATTGGCTCACTACAAACTCGTTTATTCAAAAGAGCCCGTTTCAAACCCATGTTCTGCCGAAAACAGGCTTTTTGAATGATTTATCTCTATCTAAACTAATCAGGATAATTTTAGACATATGATAGTGCTAAGTTGTGCCAAAAATGGGCTCTATACGACATAGTCGGAATTCCATCAAAACTCCGAATTTGGATCGGTTTTCCAGAATTCAACAGTTTCAACTAATTTAAACGAATATTTCCAGATTTTTGCCTCAATGGCCATTTCCGACCTGTGTTTCCTTGTTGCTCAAATACCCACTGTACTATTTTATTCCGTAAGTTACTACTGTCGGGAGCGCGGTGTGAAAAACACGTTTTCTGTAATATGTTCTCTTCGAGACAGAATTAGATAACTCGAAGTATTTCAAATTTTAGGGCATATTGATGAAGTCGACATGGTTCCGAGAATATCATTACATACATAGTGTGGCTGCCAATTGGTTTAGTGCAGTCTCAATATGGTAAGATAAACAAGAAAATAGTTTATTAATAGAGTTCGCTGCTATAGTCGACGGATCATTCGTTTGCAGGGGGGTATGGTAGAATTTAGAAGGAGCGCGGAAATCCAAAGAAATATACAAAGAACCGATATAATTGTGCGCTCGCATTATAATAAATAGACCTTTAGCTGCAAGTGATTCGTCCATCGACTATAGTACTAGGTTTGTAGCCCGTTTTTATGAGGTACAACTGTGTTATGATGTACTGTTCCGCAAAGGGTTCTAAGCAACTTTCTTTTATGTTACTGCAAACCGAATCCGCCAATAGTCTACATTTTTGGATTCAGCTTTGAAAAAGACCTGGGACTCACTACTGAAACCTTGTTTAAAGAACATTGATATTTTTAATGGAAAATGCAGTGATGGCCTACGGCCTGGCCTTGTCAAATGTTGGGGGGGGGATTGGGAAAGTCGTCACTTGGCCTAGCAGGCTTTGAAATTTTGACTGTATTGCCACCCATGTAAAAGTATTTCTATTTTGAAATTGACCAGCTCTATTAAACATAATAAATTTAGGCTGATGACGTACGCAACGGTAGAGCGTGTTCAGGTCATATCGAGCCCTTTTAAATACTGCAGCAGAAATATAAACATGAGGTATAGTATACAGTTAAAGCATTACTTAGCTATAGTCTAGAACAAACAAAAGACTGCAGTGCGCGGTGGTATACATAAGCTTCCGCAATTGAGTATTTGTCTTTTTCTGGACATGACACAAATAAAACTAGTACAATAATACTTTTCTGACAACAAACATAAAATTGCGCATCGAACCATAAATGGATGTTTTATTAAAATTATGATACAACACCGCTCACTGCAGTCTTTTTTTTGTTATGGACTATATCTAAGTGCATTTGAATCTTTCAAAGTACCAAATTGGTGAAATTGGGGTCTCCAACTATTAACACGGTTTCAGCAGCGGTATTATAGCAAAAAATGATGTCGGAGAATTCCCTTTACAGGTACATTAATTTTTTGTTAAATACCGCGGCTCAAAACCTAGGTACACGCTATACATTGGTTATTTATCTTTATCTTTACATTATAATTTTCCCTTCGTTTAGATTCTACGCAACAATCGCTTCGATCTGGATGCTCGCTTTCTTCGTTACTGCGCTTCGATTTTGCACTTTGGATAATTTCCCGTTGATGAAAAACAATATAGTGGTACGTTTAACGGATTTACAGCCAACGTTGCAGTTGTCAGGACCGCGCGCGAATTAACCGGCAGCTGCAATGGAGAAAATCGAAAATATACGCAGGGTGCGCGGCCTTCTTACTCTTGGAGAAGACTATATATATCAATCTTTTTAGTATGTGAATGCTATTCTGGTGGTAATTGGTCCTCTGTGTCTGTGTACTTGGCATAACACCAAATTAGTCAATGCACTAAAGTCGAATAATCGGTTAGTTATTGAAAGTGTTTGTAAATTATAGTTCATCTCAAGACCTAGGTTTCTAGCGCGGTATCACGAGCGCGGCGCCGTGTTAAAAAAATGAATTTACCTTTTGAGAAAACACACTACGTCAATCGAGTTTACATTCATTTTATAACACTACACCCCGCTCGTTATACCGCGCTGAAAACCTAAGACTCGTGGTGAAGTATATATTGTAACATTGATAACGGAAGTTTAACAAGGTTCCATGTGCAGATAACTTTTTTGACTAACTTTATCGCCCACAGACCCCTAAATATTTTGGCTAAAAGTTTTCGCCAAGGAAACAACTGGAAAAACCGTGCCCGCCAGCCGGGACAGGCACCATTCTTGACATAAAATAAGTTCCTTTTTCAGAGATTGGCATGCTCTCGAGGACAATTCCCGTTATCAAAGCGGCATGGATTCGAGAATCAGCAACGAGCGCAAGGTAATTTAAAAATAGTTGGGATAGATATTGAAAGTTGTTAGGGGCGTTTGCAGTTGAGACATAAAGCCTAGCGGTATTTCAAAATTTTTGGGCCCGGCCATTCCTGTTTTAATGTCACTGATTTCCTTTTTTGGAGTTTACACTTTGTTCCTGTTAGAAAGCAAATTGCCACGACACTTCCAACAAGAAGTTGATATAGTCTATCTCAAGACCTAGGTTTCCAGCGCGATATGACGAGCGGGGCGCAGTGTTATATAAAATGAATGTGAAATCGGTCGATGGTTCATTTTCTCCAAAAGCGCATTCATTTTTTATAACACGGCGCCCCACTTGTCATACCGCGCCGGATACCTAGGTCTTGA
>JAQGAV010004402.1:0-10359 GCA_034691345.1 Phasmarhabditis papillosa | reverse complement strand
GAAGTGAAAACGCAAAAAGCTCCATGTTCAACATCGCACATCAGATACCCCACGCAGTTAACTACATTCTCGGTTGCTTCCTCCCCCATCACAATAAAAACTATTTATTTCTATTTTAACTTGCGTATATTTAATTAATGCGCGGGTGGTCTTCAATTAAGTCTAGAAGTAGTTCCTTCTTTTTAATTAAAACGAGCTCTAAAAGGTCATTTGCAGTATGAACTTGTCTTAATGCATAACAGGAATATGACTATTTGAGCGTAAAAAAGATACTTAAACTAAAAAATTAGAAGTTATTCACATAGAATTTTTAAGCGTTTTCGGAGAACTTCGAACCTTTAATGTATTTTTGTTAGCCTACCAGTATAATGAAACCTTTTATAGACTGAGTTAATAAGCTAACAAAAATTCGAAGTACTGAATGTGACCACGACACAGCTCGATTTTCTCAGACACAAAGTTTGGCCTAACCCACCATATGCTCAGTTCAGTTTCAGCTATAGTCTATCTCTAGACCTAGGTTTCCAGCGAGGTGCAGTGTTAAATTAATTGAATGTAAAATTGGTCGACGTGGTGCATTTCTCCAAAAGTACATTCAATTTTTATAACACGGCGATCCGCTCGTGATACCGCTCTGGAAACCTAGATCTTGAGATGGACTATATTACATTTAATTTCATTGTTACCGTCACCAGTTTTACACAGAATTGGCAGCCACAAACAGAAACAAACAAACAAAGGATATTTCAATATTAATTTTTTGTTGTTCAAATTACAATGTTTCATTTTATTCATACAATTTAATTTGTAGATGTTTTCGTTATTGTTGCGGCTAGAAATAATGTCAAAACATTTGCAGAATTAATGTGAAATCATCTTTCGTTTAGCAAAGAAAAGTCTGGTATTGTTACAGCGGTTTTTTGCGACGCGAAAAGTGACTATGGCATAAGGTACTTGTATCAGGTCACATATCAGGGATATACAGGACACAGATAACCTTTTCCGACAATAAAGAAGATAATAGCGTTCGGTTTGGACCAGGGCTTGTAAAAGTCCGGCCAGTTTCTCAAATTTTCGGCCCGAGCCCGTGAAGTTCCAAGCCCTGGTTTAGAAGAGTCGAGCTCATAATTCACATCATAGTGCTTCCAGTGCAATATCTGGATGACTTCCACCGATAGGGCGAACCCGTTTTCGAATAGAATTTAGGATATTAGGGTCATGCGACCTCCGATATCGGGTTCAGGCTGGGCTGTCCTATACTATCGGAGGGAAGATTTTCGCCCTAACTGATAGTCAGCGCCGAGAGTAATAATGGAGTGTCACTTGTGTATTTATAGGATTTTTAACACCGCACCTGTAGGCAAATTTTACGCGCGTACTTGCAAAATACAATATTGAACGGAGGGTAGTGGCCGGATGCTGGCGCGGTGCCCGCAAAAGGCCCTTAGAGGAGCATTGAATTCTTTACACTCCATCATTACTATTGGCGCTGACTATAGTTACATATTATTTCATCTTAAGCATTAGAGCTCAAAAAACATGGGTCTAGATGACATTTTAATATTCATATGATGCTGTCATTTAGAATTTCTCATTTTCTTTATCTGGAGGTCTATTCTATAGTCTTTTATGACCTAAAGAACCCTAGCAGCAACTAGAAATAGTCTCAATTGATATAGTCCATAACAAAAAGAAGAATGTAGTGCGCGATGTAAGGTTTGTAAAATCGTTCATTCTGTGGCAAAATTGGAAAACCATTAAATGGTTCGATGCGCAATTTTTTGTTTGATGTCAGAAGAATATTATTGTACTAGTTTCATTTTATATCATATCCAGAAAAAGACAAATACGTAATTACGGAAGCCTATATATACCACCACGCTCTCCTTTGTTTGTTATAGACTATATGCAACTCTTTAGTCTGAATGGGTCAGAAGGCGACAGTTAAGCTATTTCGTCATCTTGTGCCGGATTTCTTGTCGAATCAGACTCCAATCCCGTAGATCGCCCTTTTTTTTATCAAAGCCCATATCTTTCCGATATTGGGAAAACAATTTGAGTCCTATTAGCTTCATTTGGATTAATTCCGTAATCCCGGAAAACAAACAGCTAAGGCTGCACTCATTATTTAAACAAGAACTCTTATCTAAATTAAAAGATTTATGTTGTAGTCTGGCACGGCTCGCCGACGGAAACAGTAGGGTTAAAGGACTGTGCTCTCATTTTAAAATTAAAATGCATTTTTTCTCTAGAAAGCTAACCGAATCATTCGAAAAAAACTTAGTTGCACAGACTGAGCTATGGTCTTTCCAATGATATATAAATTAACATAAATTGCTTAACAAAATAAGCCAGCATAAACATTTCACCATTTGAATTTGCTCCGTCCTGTATCCTTAGACGCGGCGACCAGTGCTGGGTAGAGTAACAAACCTGTTGGTTCTAAGAACGGGACTTTTCTATTTTTTAATTTTTACTCCATGATAATTGTGAATAAAGTCGCACCTTTGATACTGCCACGTACAACAAGTTTTAAAGTAAAGTAAAGTTATTTATTTCCTGTAATCGCACATATCACACAATAATAGCAGATTTCTTCGGCGCAGGGTTTCGGCCATTCATTCCGGAATCTTCTGAGGAGAGACGGCTCCTTTCTAACATTAAGTCTTCGGGTGCATGAAACATGGGATAAATAAACTGCTGGTTTCCCAAACCTTCTGCAGCTACGGAGAGTCGAACCCACAGCCTCAGATCCTCCCGGATTTAGTCTGTCTGTCTGTCTGGTCTACACTAGGTTAAAAGAACAGAAAATATTCTCTTTATTCAGCTGTATAGGTGTTCTTTTGCATTTTTTTAAATATTTATTCTTTAAATAAGCATGTCTTTAAATGTTGTTTTTTGTTCCGTTTACCACATAGATTTTCGGTTTTCTTTAAGATATCCGTCTATTTTAGAGACCACTTTTGTTGCATTGCAAAAGCTGAAAACACTCTAATTAATAATTAACCATTGACCAGTTAAGGATTAAGTTTCATAAGGAAACTATAACAATAATTTATAAACCGAGGATATAAATATACTTTATATTTCTGTTGAAATACAAGATTGGTCCCGGAAAAGAGCATGAATCGATGCATTAATGATCAGTCCATTCGACTGCGGTGCTATAAAAGGCAGATCTGGTTATCCGGCCGGCCCGGCCCGGCCTGGGTTTCAAAAGTTCAGGCCGGACCGGTAAGGAAGTTCATCTAATGACCTGGCTTTGCTCTTAGCTTTATAAAGCCGGTTATAGCGGCACGTTAACTACAAACGGCGCTTGCAGTCTAGGTTTTAAAAAGTTAAATGTGGATAAATATTGAAATAAACTATATAAATAGATGCACAACTCTTCTGTTACTACTGTAAAATAATGCATTATATAATATAAATGAGAATTTGTCCTTAAAACGATTCATGCGAGTTTCCTTAAATTGTTGCCTTTACTACCACCCTCTATAAGGTTCTAAGAACACCGTCTTCCGGTTTGGCATCATTCTAGACCTTAGTTGACTAACCCAAAATAATACAGCTAACAATTATTTATTTGAGTTTCTTGTTGTGACAGGTTTATGTCAGTTGGAAGTTTATGAGCAAAAATGCAAAAGCAGATATATAGTCAGATTCAAAAGTATTATAAGGCCGCGTATTTTGTCATTTTTAACACTGCGCCTGCTGGCATTCTACGCGCGCGGTATCTGCAGATTGCAAACTTGTATTCGTACTGCCTTATTCAGATAAAATATTGCAACACTCCTGCTTATTAATACGGCCGTATTACACGTGGATTTCGAAATGAAAGGAGAATAGAAGGTTTCAGACTAACGTCAATTGCAAAAGAAACCAAAAAACATGTAAATGTACAAATAATAAATAATAAATGATACCGACATCATTTCCTTAAAAGTATATAATGTCTAGTCATAATCTACTTTATCACACGTATTGAAGAAGTTAGAAAGACAGTTTAATGGATATAAAGCAGAGTGTTCGACTGCCGTAGCTGCGGAGTAACCATCTACCAGCAATTAGAAATGCAGTAATCTTTACCTTTTGATGTTTTTGAGTAATGTTTATCAAAATGTTCAATTAAATCAGTCGATTCTTTCATGAAAATTATGCTTATTGGGGCCGATTTCCAAAAAGTCCGGCCCGGCCCGTGAAACTACCAACCCTGCGATTCATCTTTGAATACGTTCAACATTCATTTGGTCTCTATCAGTTTTGCTAACTCGTATCACAATAATAGATGTCTTCGAGGCAAGGCTTCAGCCATTCATTACGGAATCTTCTGAGCAGAGACGGCTCCTTTCTAACATTCAGTCTTCGGATGCACGAAAACGAAAAGAAAACGGGTGTAAGAGATTTGTTAGTACTAAATGTGATATCTGCTTCTACAAATTCCTGTTGAACTATTGGTATGGACCGAAATGTGCTAAACTAGACTAGACATTATATACTTTTAAGGAAATGATGTTAGTATCATTTATTATTTATTATTTGTATATTTATATGTTTTTGGTTCCTTTTTGCAACTGACGTTAGTCTGAAACCTTCTATTCTCCATTCATTTCTTAATGAATATCAATTACACAAAGATACTTCAGAGAGCACGTGGTACGCCCTTAAAGCAATCTATTTTGTAGTAAATTGCAATAGTAATATATATTTTACATCTTACTTTATTTTCTATTAATTTTAGTGTAAATTTCCGGTGTTATAGCTTTTTATTTCGAAAAATCAAAAAAGTAGAATTGCCCACGTATCCCCATATCCATAAACGTAAAGGTGTATACAATATGGGGGCGTACCCTTTCGGGATATGGTAGGATGCTCCTCAGAGCTGTTAAGCCGGCCTCGCCTGGCCAGGCCAGATTAACAGCTCTGGTGCACATTTTGCCCACCAAATACACTGTAGAGGTGATCTTTACCTACCCGATGGTATGAGAAGCTATGCCTTTTTACTTTTGTAGGACATTTGTTCTGCTATCAGACATTACTATTAAGTAAATACTTTCGAATTTGTTATTTTTAAAGTAAATCAATGATATGTTAACATATAAGTAATATCACTAACTAGTCATTTCCTGTTACATGATTCCATTTAAATTCCGATCATCTTAAAATAAAAGTTTTTTTATAAATAAACATTTACATAAATTAAACGTTTCATATGACAAAGAACCATTCTTATAAACTCTTTATTCCGTAGATCCATGTATATCACATGACGGGTGTTCTTGTTATTCTATCCATCTTTGGGGCAGCTAGAAGTCGGTTTGCGGGAATCATAAGAGAACATTCAAGCATACATCCCACGGTTGCTCATTCCGGCCTGGGACGGGGGAGGAATCGAACCCACAACCTTTCCTCCTCAGGGATTCATAGGCCGGCTCGCTACCAGCTGAGCTACTATGCCCCCCATTTTAAGGATCTATTAAAAGGCAAGAACCTTTTTATTTCGCTTAAAATACACTTTTAGCGTCACTGACTACGCTTATTTATCCGCTTATTTCGAGTCTTCCGAATATTTGTAGAATATAATCAAATTGGCTGAGATTCCCAAAATGCTGCCGCTTCGTCTATATTTACACTTTTTATTTGTTTTGCAAATTTCTTATTAGAAAATACAATTATTTTCCTGAAAAGGCTTCCTTCGGACTATAAATTAACATATTTCGGGCTGCACAGATCTCATATAGTCTACGGACGAATCTCGTGTAAGCACAGGTTTCGAATGTTGCTCCCCAAATTTCGGCATTTCGCCAATTTCTCTGAATTTGCACCGCAGCGTTCCTCAACATAAAATCCGGGCTCCAGTTCATAGTTTTGAAATGTAATATACAAGAAGTTTTTAGCGAGTAAGACAGCTGCATCTTTCAACCTTACGTGGCAAAAAGTACATAACTCATTTGTTGAATTGCCTACTTAGAACTTGAAATATTGAACCAGTTCTCATATTTTCTAGCAATACCTCCAGTACTACACTTTAGAATTAACCCAAAATATTCAGAAGATTCTTGAAGAACATAAAATGATAGCTTTTTACTTCTTTCGAATAACTTATATTGAATATGTATCACGAGATATTTTCTTAAACCCGCAAACTGACCGATGTATAGTCAGCGCCAAGAGTAATGATGGAGTGAAAAGATTTCAACGTTCCTTTGAGCCCCTTTTGCGAACACCGCGCCAGCATCTGGCGGTTAGTCTCCGTTCAAAATTGTGTTTTGCAAGTACGTGCGTGCAATTTGCCTGTAGGTGTTAAAAATCCAATAAATACGCAAGTAACACTCCATTATTACTCTCCGCGCTGACTATATGAGCTCTGTTGCTTTTATGAAGTTATGAGAAAAAGACTAGTACAACCCTAACTGAAATGAGTTTTTAGTTGAAATTCAATTCAACCCAATTGTTAGCCAAATGACCATTGTAACATAAGAATTGTGTAACACGAGAATTCTGTTAATGAATGGTCAATTTAGATGAAAAAGTGTCTAGACTACATTAAATATAAATATAGTCGGTTTAGTACTAAACTAACTTTATTTTGTTAAAAAGTTATTTTTTAAAGTAATTTATTTCCTGTAATCGAACATATCACGCAATAGCTGTAGATTTTTTCGGCGCAGGGTTTCGGACATTCATTCAGGAATCTTCTGATCAGAGATGGACTCCTTTCTAACATTCAATCTTCGGTTGTACGAATCATGGAATACCTAAGCTGCTGGTTTCCGAAGCCTTCTGCAGCTACGGGGAGTCGAACCCGCAGCCTCAAATCCTCACCGATTCAGAGACCGCTGCTCTAACCACTAGGCTAAAGCACCCGCTATCTTGTTTTAACACTCCATTATTGCCACGAATCAGACTATAGCCGAATTAAATTCAAATCTGTTTTAAGGTTCATTCAGAATCATAAGTAAATACATCGTTAAACATGTAGAATTTCTATTTTCCAGCACCTTGCGTTCGTATCTTGCAATTTCGAAACGTTCTCTTAAAAAACGTAGCCTATCCAATTTCTTTAATCTCGATCTGACTATATGTAGTATCGTTCAACGTAAACATTTGCCAGGTCCAGCCCCTTTCAATCATCAAATCCGCCTTCGCTGTGAGACCATTAGTCTAGCCAGTTACCGTAACCCTTGCAGCTGCTTTACAGCATGCTAAGCAGCTGAAATTAACCTATTTCGTTTTTAATGGTATTTGCTTTACTACTTGAGTAAACCAATTCTTTTCAAATACTTTAATATTTCAATGAAAGGACCCAAATTCCCAGGTAAAACTTTATATATGAAATGTCCTAGCGCTTGATGAGATAGAAAAGGCTTTTATTTTGTTACAACTAACATCAGTTTCTATGTTTCTACGGAATAAATATTTGTTATTATTGAAAATAAAGAGACCTCCCTCGAGAATATAATAATCTCTAAATCTGGTCATTTAACGAAGAGACTCATCATACTAAAAACATCAAATCAACCACCGACCATAAATAACTTTAAACTGTATTATTATTAATGTTATTTAAATACAGTAACCCGACAAATTAGACAAAACATTTAGCTAAATACTTTGTTATTTTGATATGCTTATTCACTTAGGAGAGAAGAAGGTCAATGATTCCAATTTTATATAGTAAAATGTGCATATAAGCGTTTTTAAAGAGTAATTTTAAAGTTATTTATTTCCTGTAATCGCACATATCACACAGTTACTGTAGATTTCTTCAGCGCAGTGTTTTGGCCATTCATTCTGGAATCTTCTTAGCCGAGACGGCTCCTTTCTAACATTCCATCTTCGGGTGCACGAAACATTTAAAGAGTAGCGGGGTTAAAAATTAGTTTGTTTATGTAGTTTAGCGGGGTAACATAATACCTTTAAAAGTGGGCGACCTAGCTTTTGGTTTATTAATCACTACCAACAGTTAGTCATATATCAAAATGTTTGTTTTAGCCTTTTTTGCAATTAAATATCATTTTGTAAACTTTGTTTAGTATTTAATAGATATAATCTATGTTGTTCTAATAGTTGAATGACACATTCTAGTGAGAAGACCAGTTTTAGCTTTATAATAAAGCCTTTATTCTCAAGGGAGGTCAGTCTATTTTTAAAGGACTATGTTTATTTTGAAATCTTACACTAATGTCAGCTTCTATCTTTAGTATATCTCAAGACCTAGGTTTCCAGCGCGGTATCACAGGAGGGGCGCAGTTTTATTAAAACTGAATATAAAATCGGACGACGTGGGTGCGTTTTCTCCAAAAGTACATTCATTTTTATAACACTGCGTCCCGCTCGTGGTCTTGACATTTTTACTATGTGGAAACCTATCTCTTGACATGAACTATAAGTGCTTATTTAAAGATTAAACACACCGTCTCAATTGGTTTACCACAATGTTACTTAAATTTAGTACTGAGCTACATAGTATTCAATATCTTTTATAGTTCCGGTTGAAGGTAGAGGCGCTGCCTTCATTGTTCTTACCAACCTGAGCGAAAAAGAAAAATACATAACGTAGCTAAGCAAGACACATGCATACTTTACTATACATTAGTTATGTTTTAATATTGTAAAATAGAGTAGACGATACTATAGTCAGCGCCGATACTAATAATGGAGTGTCACTTGCGTTTTTTCAGGATTTTCAACACCGTACCTGAAGGCAAATTGCACGCGTGTACTTGTAAAGTACAATATTGGCGGTGCTCGCAACAGGGCCTCAGACGAGCGTTGCATTATTTACAATCCATCATTACTCTTGGCGCTGACTATATCAGAGTAGAAAGATTGTTTTCAATAAAACTACCCCGTCAATACTGAAGTGTACGTGGTTTTTACGTCTTCTTCCTTTTATATTTAGTAACCAATACCGTACCTAAAAATAGAGCTGCACTTTTTAAGCTAATTAGGTACAGACCGACCATGCGAGGTAAAAAGTTCACAAGTACCTATTAATTTTGTTATTTCCTTTAAATATTACACCTGTCCTGTAGTAAACGCATAAATACTGCAAAAGTTCTGAATAATTCAATATATCTTATTTATCTTATATCTTACACGTACTTCTATTAAACTAGACTTACTTAAATGGTTCCCTGTTCAAAAAGATCTTAATACTAATGCATTAAACTAATCTATGACGTGCTCCAATAGGACAATATTCAGAATAAAAGCCTTTATAAATCAAAGAAATTATAAAAAGTATTAAAAATAATCGGGGGACATTCTGTGAATGTTGATAGTTAGCACGTTGACATGTTATATATAAGATATAGTCGGCGGACAACCGATATCCAATTTAAAGATCTGAGTGGGAACTTTAAAACGCGCGAAATACTTATATTCACTAATATTAATTAAATGTTTTAGAAAAATTAAGTTAGATTATGTGTTATACATTACATCATTGACTAGTATGCGTTTTCGCGCTCTATTTCTCGGCCGCGTTCTAATAAAATGTGCAGTTCGAACCGTATACCCTTGCACAGGCCTTGGCCGCCGACTATATACATTAAACTTTCGGGCTATAATCTCATATATAAGATAACCCCAATAGAACTATTCTTTCCCCTAACAACTTTGCAACATTTCAGTTCTAGTTTAATTATTAAACATTTGTCGATAACCAATTTGAGAGGCAAGTAACTTCTGACAATTCTTCATTTTTTCATTAGTTTTAGAGTTAATTAGATCAGAGTTCAGTTTCTTTTAGCTAACAAAAACTAAGTTTAGTCTTTAGTTATCTAGCTTTATGGTTGGAAAAAGGCCAACCGACCCGTTTCTCAAATTTCGGTACCGGCCCTGACCGGCCATAGCCTATTACACACTTTATAGCGGATATCGTTCAAAACAATTAGTTTTCAGTGCTATTTTTCGGCATTAACCTTGAAGAAGGCAATAATCTTGGTTGATGTTTTTAGATACTATTTATCAAAATATTCACGTAAGTCAGTCGATTTTTTTCATAAAAATTGTCCTGGTGCGGGCAGATTTCCCAGAAAGTCGACCCCGGTCCGGCTCGTGAAATTCCCTGCCCTGCCTAACTTAGTAGTCTACGTCATTTTAAACAATGCTCATTCTAAAAAGAAGATAACTGCGTGGGAGTCCTCCACAGTAAGAACTCACTAAATTAATGATTTAGTATGTATATATAGTCAACGCCGAGAGTAATAATGGAGTGTCACTTGCGTATTTATTGGATTTTAACACCGCAGGCAAATTGCACGCGCGTACTTGCAAGGTACAATATTGAACGGAGAGTAGCCGCCAGATGCTGGCGCGGTGCTCGCAAAAGGGGCTCAGACGAGCGTTGAATTC
>JAQGAV010004401.1:0-10362 GCA_034691345.1 Phasmarhabditis papillosa | reverse complement strand
ATATAAATGTGCGCTCGCATTATAATAAATAGAACTTTAGCTGCAATCTATTTTTCCGTCAACTATAACACCTTAGCGAAAGTCGTCTCAGAAAGCTTTATAATGTACCAAAACTTTCGCGAAAAGAGAGAATATCGCAACAACTCAGTTTTGAAAGTTTTATAAAAATGTTCTAACCTCAACCTTGATATCGAACTGAGCTACAGCCATAACACATTTTGGTTCACATGCAGGCTGGCAAGCGGGTTGACATTGGCTATTTGAGGTGGAAGACGCGGCGTTTAGGAAGGGCTGGACCGGAAGGTTAATCTGAAACGAGAAATTGTGCAAGCTTTTGATAGGCCATATTATATGGTTTATAGGAAAAATCGTCCTAGTATGATTACAATTATGCAAGAAAATTACTGTAAATGAAACAGTGAAACATTTACTAATCCAGAAATTAATATAATGAATTGCATCCCTCAGTTGTTTTAATACAAATTGTCGTTTCAAATCAAGTAACAAAGAATGTACTAAATAGCACAGATATTTGAAATACCTAACCCGCGTTAATGGTCAGTTCAAAATTGACTGCATATGAATAATACCTTATAGGTTGGCTGAGCAGACTGAGTGCAACTGGGAACACAGGTGCTTTGACAACGATCAACACACATAGCAGCATTGTTCTAAAACATTTCATAAGTTAATAAATTATTAATGACGATAACCAGTTATCACCTTAATCTAAGTAAATCATGTCATTCCTTTTTGAAACAGTTAGTTTTTACTAATTTATATTCCTTTTAACCTTTTTAAATGGTAATCTTGTTAGACGTTATCTTCAAGTAAAGCAAATGTTCTGACCAGGTATTTTTAGTTTTTTTTGCGGTAGACGACTTCTTGAATATTTTGTTTTGTATTTGAGAAACGGGCCGGCCCGGGCCGATTTCCCAAAAAGTCGGCCCCGGCCCGTCAAATTTCTAGCCCTGGTTCCCACATAATAGTTTTCATTCTCCCTGATTAGGAATTATCTAGTATTTTCTTTACCTGATTCGAACAGGAAGCCTGACAAGCCTGGGCACAAACAGGAGCGCATTGTTGTGGACTAGACTGCTGTTGAATAACAACACGTAACGGTGCAGACTGATAAACAAAGACATTAAGTCAGCCACTCTATTTTAAAATGTTCCGGAACATTTAAATTTAACAGAACTGTCAATATCCTGATCAGGTTCAATCAATCAAGACAGACCATCCTGCGGACCGGGCCCGTTTTGGGCCCGGGCGGGCTCGGGTCGTGCCCAATATATGGGTAAAAATGCGATCAAAATATAGATTTGAATGAAATTTATGGTAATGGACGAACATAAAGATAGATAGTCTATGGGAAAAAGCCGGGCCCAGGTTGGATGCTCTGATCAAGAAAGTGTGAACTGGTATTAATACTGACATTACATTGGCTCGTCAGAACAAAAACCTTGTCTATTTTACGAAATACAAATGTTTCAAATCTACTAAAAATTACCAACCTGGCTGTTATTAACACCACACGACTGGGAGCATGTGTACTTGCAATTGTTCTGGCAAGTGTTACCGGTAGAAGTAGATGTATTACAGGTTCTCAAGCAAGACTTCTGACAAGATGGACGGCAAACTGAGGCTTGGGCCTGAAAAAATTGAGCTACCTAATCCGATACATACGATATTACAACAATATTAATAGTTTTTATGATATAATACGCATGTTTTTAACATTCAGAACCGCCAAACGGCTAGAGGAAATGTTGCAACTGTTCTAATATGATCGAAGCTCACTGGATGTTTAATAAATGTTGAATGGATACTTTTATTTTAGCATAGATAATGAGCCATTAAAAAGATGTCACTTGATTGATTTTCTTGTTTGTGGTATGCAAGGGAATTGTAGGAGCAAAAGCCTAAGCCAAAGCACAATCAACATTTTGGATTTTTAAAATTAACACTTTTTAAGTATTCATAAAACTTACAGTTATTCCACATCCGCAACTGGGTGTCTGAACGGGGTTGTTACACTGACATCTCTGCTGGCCACTTCCTATTCCTTGACAGAAACATTTCGCTTGTGAAAGCTGCGCGCAGGGACAAGCTCGTTTCGCTCGTGAAATTGACGTCTGAAACCCATAGTTGCAGAAATATGTGAATAATATATGTATATAATAATTATTTTTCTTAATTATGTAGGAAGTTTTAACCGAAATAAAGCAGGATTCAAAACGTAACTTGTAAAATATATGTTTTGAATGCGCAGAAAGTTGAATAGATAAATTCCTATTGTATGTAGAAAGAAAACAAGAATCAAACTGCCAGATTACAGTTAGAGGAATGGAAGTAGTAGTAAAATCATTTCTGCGAATAGTAGTTTAATAATGAAATATAGTCTGATTCGAGAGTAATAATGGAGTGTTTAAAAAAGTATCTCATTGAAAATGGCTCTGAAGGTATTCTAAAACCGTAAATCTAAGCAAAATTTCCTTAAAATACGCAAGTAACACCCCATTATTCATGTTGAATCACACTATACTACCAAAGAACCAAAGAAATAATAGTTGCTCCAAAATGCCAACTTGCAAATGTTTCACTGTGTTTCATATGTTCGTTGCATGTACCAGAAATTAATGATAATTTGTCAATAAATTTAAAATAGAATAAAATTAATGAAATATATAGAATAGAATACCGCGTACCTGTTCAGACAGTGTAATCAGCAGAGTTGCTGCTCCCAATAGTAAAAGTAACTTCATATTTATCAATCGGAAGTTCTCTCCCTACTGAATCCCCCCTAGCCACCTTATATACTACCGGAGGGTGGGGGAATGCTCGCTCTTCCGCATTCGCACGCCCCAGATAGCATAAACCGGTCCCTATATTCAAATGTTTCAGGTGGTCGCCACCGCGACTTCTGTGAAGAACAATCGCCGTGGGGGGCTGCCTCGCAGTGTCGTCTAGAGAGGCAGCCGCGTAGTCGCGTCTTCTTCGCAGAGCCCCGCAAACTCTATATGGCAGTGGGCAAATAAGCGCAGTTAGAAGTGCTACCGTGTGAGCGCCGTAAAAAAGGAATGCGTCAACGGTACAATGTGGAGGCAACGTCTTTTTATCAGCACTTTAACGAGGAGTTCCAAATTTGCGCCGGTGTAACCAGTATATATATATATATATATATAGTTAATGTATTTATGTTGAACAATATAGTCTGTTTTAAAACCTGTGACTGCAACCGCCGTTTGTGGTTAACGTGCTGCAATAACCTGCTTTATAAGGGACAAAGCAATTTTGTCTGAGTAAAATTGTACTTTTGGAGGGGAAGCCCGTCCCTGCGGCACGTTAACTACAAACCGCGCTTGCAGTCTAGGCTTTGAAACGGGCTATATAAATAAAAGCGCATTAATGTTTTCTAGCCCTAGTATGTATAAAATATGCAGTTTGTTAAGGGATACAGTTAGTTTGGGGCCACTTTAATCCATTGGTTGGATCAAAGTCACCAGAATCCGGAATCATGGTAGCAATATAAATCGAGAATAATGCTATAAACACCCCCAAAATCAATTGTATGTGGACAATTAAAACCATTCACACAGATTGCAAAGAATTGTGCTGCTGTTTATTTAATTTTTGTTGAGAATAGGCTAAATCTACCGCATATTGCTTCCAAAAATTTGGACCCAGGTTTCAAAAAAGTTGAAACATCTACTTTTCCGAAAAGTGACCCTTGTTAATACTGCAGGCAAACTCTTCTAACAAAAGATAAACAAATTATATGAAATCCAGGAATTAATGCGTAATACTTAATATACTGTTTATATAAAAAACTGTTTAAGAGAACTTTGAAGCATACATCCCACGTTTGCTCAATCCGGCTTGGGACGGGGGAAGGATCGAACCAACAACCTTTCCTCCTCACGGATTCATAGGCCGGCGCGCAACCATCTAGCTACTTAATTTACTACAGTACCTAAATGTTTTCGGCCCTTTCATTTCCAGCTGATCATCGAACATTTCTATTTCTATACAGCAAAGTGTCGAAACAATAGTTGCAAGCATTCCTTTCAAATGACTCATTCTCAAATGTTTCAGATGTCCGGATCGGTCCATTCGCTTGCAATTGATAACCAGACTGCTATTGTCTAACCATAAGTCTCTTTTTGCGGCTCGCTATCCTATCGAGTCTTGACATTGATGCTCTTTTCTATAAATGGCCTGATACGGCCGACCGGTAGCCCTAACCCCCGAGAGGCATCTTGATTGTTTTTGTGTTCTTACACAAGACGATCCGCTTGCTCTCAAAGATGTGCGGCGCGATCGGCGACTCAGCGCCCGGCAAAACAGCTGCGACAGACCAGCGAACAGAATGAAAGGCGCAAAAACTCGCACCTTTCGAAGCACATGGGTCAACAAAACGGAAAGACAATGCATGGATCTGTGCGAAGAAGATTTCAACAATCCGAGATTGCAACCGGAAAAAGGGATGATTTTTGTTGTATTTTTACAAGATACAGAAGATTGGGCCCTGTGTTTTGAGCGGATAAAACACAGGGCCCAGCCGCGTGTATGTTATCGTGGAAGTGAATGTTTCAACGTCTTTGTAGCATCAGAAATTGCGAAATCACAGTTCATTTATAGTTTCTTTTGATTTGGTATTAAACCCTCAGACTTCCTTTCGCTGAAGTTTAAATCTGAATGTCAGCAAAAAGTATTTTAAAAGTATTTAAAAGTATTTTGTTTTCTGTATCACTCGTATCACAATAATAATAGATATCTTCGAGGCAGGGCTTCGGCCATTCATTCCGGAATCTTCTGATCAGAGACGGCTCCTTTATAATATTCAGTCTTCGGGGGCACGAAACATGGGATGAATAAGCTGCTGGTTTCCCAAGCCTTCTGCTGCTACGGGGAGTCGAACGGACAGCCTCAGATCCTCACGGATTCAGAGACCGCTGCTCTATCCACTAGGCTACAGCAACCGCTATTTTATGTATGTTGCAAATGTCAGCAAAGTCGCAGATTAGTCCATTTTTGTTTATTTTGCAGGAATATGAATTGCCTCAATTCATTCAGATATACTTTCGCAAAAAATATAACTAATTCACTCACAAATGCTTTCATTTCTATGCGCACTATTACAAATTGTCGGTTATTGTGAAACATTTGTTATTTGTGTGGCGTGCGTCATTTTCCGCCTTCCGCAACCTGCTGCAGCACTCAAAGGCGTCAACAGAAGCACACAAAACATGAACAATCAAGACAAGAATAATCGAAAGGACAAACAACAAAAACTGTTGTCAAAGAATTCAAGGGAATGTTTTTAATGCTAGGAGAGTCTTGTTGGTTAAATGAAACATTTGATATGAGTAAATTTTGAGAATTGATAATACGGCTCGCCTACGGTCGCACTGGGGTCAAAGGACTGTACCCCTTTTTAAAACTTAAAGGTAATTTTTCTCTGAAACGACTGAACCAATGTTTCCCAAAAAAAACTAATTTCCCTAGACCAGACTACGGGCTATGGAATGGTACCAAAATAAACACAAGTTGAATGTCATATAAATCCAGGAGCCGTGGGCGCGTCGAGCCGTGATAAGCAGACTTTGAATTTCAGAAGTTTGGATAGCCGGTTTACTAGTTTGTAACACTTATTACTTGACAATAAGGAATGAAACTGTCCTAGTCAATTTCCGAAACATTTGCTCGATTCATTCATTATTGATTCAATTTTACTTCATTAATAGTTTTTGAAATCAAAATGTTTCAGCTTTTCTTTCATGCTCGCAAACGTATGGAACTGCCGCGCACATTTTTCTCTGTGCAAATCGATGTGTACCAAGCGACAATTATTTTTTGGGTAATCTGCCTCTTGGCATGTTAATTCTGAAAGAATGTTGTTCACGTGCACGGATCCTGTAAGTTGACGGAACTTTTCAAAAAAAAATTTCGTTAATGTGGAGTTTGTTAAATAGAACGTTCAACCTCTACCTTTTGTGATTCTTTCCGTGAAGACACAGCCCCGGTACGCTGTATAAAGATTCAAAGGTGAGTACATTGCTGAGCAGGAGTTCATTTGGGCCGGTCTGCATTTTTGCCACCACTTGCTTTAGGGCTATATATATCACTCATCTATTTTCATATAGCGCAACCGGTTTATCTTGTTGTTAGGTATTAAGAGCCAAAAAACAGCGAAATGTAAACTTCAAAAAGTGTTTGCCTGTTTCTATCTAAACAAGCCGACATAGTTCCGTTGCGTTTCATTTTTCGGTAATCTGCTCGTGCGTGTGTTTCGTTTCCGAACAAGAAAATTGTGTGTTGACTTCTTCAAGCATTAGATATCAACTATTTGGTAACAACTTGGTGAAGCCCGAGTCGGATCACCCGGAATTAGCGGTGTCCTTCGTTGCTCCTGCTATTCAGAGATGATATTTGCGTTACTAGTTAGATACTCATCTTTTTTCTGTATCTACTAGAGCTAAGGTGCTCATGTAATTATGTAGCTGCTCTAGGTGTGGTTCCTTTAATCCTTGTGGGATTGCATTCTTATACTCTCTATTAAATCCCTGATTCAGGATTTCATCACAAGCAGGGCCGCCTTTAACGCCGAAATAGGGGTATACTAATTTGAAGTAAACTAAAAGTTGTTTTAAGTCGAAAGAGTGCGATTGGTTCAAAGTACAATAAACATGTTTTCAAATGTGTTTTGCTCGCTGATACCCCATTTAGATTCACCATTGTTGCTCCATGCACATGACGTTGTTTGTTGTTGATTTATCTTTAAACACTAGTGAATCAAAGAACAAAAAATGTAAGTGTTTCTTCTTAAAGAAGACGACTCTACTCTTCTTGTTTCTAATTTATCAATATAGTGTTTGCTCTTTTTATCTAAACAAACCGACACAGTGGGGAACCGCTTATTTTATGTAATCTGCTCGTGCGTGTGTTTCGCTCGCGAACATGAAACTGTGCATGAGCTTGTGTTCAAAGAAGATCACAACCTACTAGAGTTGGGCAGCTCGGCCCTAAAAAACGAGCCCTGGGTTGAAATTGGGGTTTGAGCTCAACCCGAAACCCGAAAACCCGTTTTTGCACCAACCCGTTTCAATCCGAAACCGGGTTGGGGAGAACTGGTCAAACCGCCCAACTCTACAACCGACCTAATGGGTTTGATGAAACGGCGAACCGGTTAATATCAACCCAAAATTTAGAGATAAATGGTGTTAAGGTAACCTGATACTCAATTTTTTCTCAGTAAAAAGGTGTACCGGTTACCGTTTACTGTACCCTGTGCTCGTCCTACCTACCGGAGTGCTCTGCTGTGTGACTGTATGTAATATGAGTTGGCTTTCACAATCCATTTAATCATGTGGATCATTGATAATTGTAGTTCGTATAATATCACCAATAAAAAAGATAGCTACACTACTGGCTTCTACTTGAAACTTGGAAAGATCAAGACTTGAAACATTTACTTCTGTACAAAGTAAAGTGGACAAGAAAAAACTGCTACTGCAAATATTTAAAGGTTATTTATTTTTCTGAATCACTGTATAGTTTTGTATGAATAGTTGATTTTTTCGAAGCAGGGTTTCTATCTTTCATTTCCTAATCTTCCGAGCATAATCGGTTTTTATTTAGCATTTAGTCTTTGGGTACACGAATCACAGAATTTTATGTATTTCTAGAAAGGCTTATTCAGTTTAACCAAATAAATAGAATCCGTTCAATGATCGAGTTCATAAATTTCAAGTCTCAGATCTATTTGTCAATTCTAATTTCCCTCGGATCTGACGTATTCCATAGAACATTTAGAACTTTTTCTATAGCGGCTGCAAACTGACCGTAAAGAGAGACTGTTCAAATAGAATGAAATGTGTCTAGGACTGATGGCAGGAAAGCCTGAGAATATATGAAGGGAGCTATAGTCTGTAACAGAAAATAAAATAGTTACAAATCAAGTAACTAACCTTGCTCACAATTAGACGGCCGGCCGCTCAGCCGTTATCTCCAGTGCGTGCATTTTGGTGGTTGCACTGAAATATATAATCTGTCTATCTATCTCAAAACCTAGGTTTCCAGGGCGGTATCACGAGGGGGGCGCCGTATTATAAAAATTGAATGTACTTTTGGAGAAAACGCACCACGTCGACCGATTTCACATTCATTTTCTATAACACTGTGCCCCTCTAGTGATACCACGCTAGAAACCTAGGTCTTGAGATAGACTATAGTTTGTACACATTAGAACAGTTTGAGAACGAAATGTTGTTAGTTTTTAGCAAGGTAGCTTCCTTGTTTTAGGCCAGCCTTGAATATTCCTGTTTATGTGAGTGAGTGTTTAAAGATCACATAAAGAGCAACATATTTTGCGAAAGCCCCCGGTCAGCATTAATAAATATTTGACATTTCGTTTATGTACGCAAATACGGAAATTTAAAACCATTGTTTTTGCGGCGACTAACCATCAGAATCTATAGAAATTACAGAGGATTGCGTCGTACACAACAAATAGTCTTGATCGGTGGTCCACTCAAGAAAAGTTGAAAACGAAAGCAATTGCAACAGTTGAGTACGGGCGATTCGAAAAACATGTGATTGAAACAACAACACAGAGGGAATACAATTTCAACAATTCATTAAAATGGTTGTCCGTCAGCAGCGATGTACGGAATTCCGCTTTCCGCTTTCCGTATTCGGCATCAGCATTCCGCACATTTTGCAAAAAGTTCCGCGAAAGTTCCGCCGCGTTGCGCATTCCGCATCCGCGTTCCGCGAAATTCAAAAAGTTCCCGCACGTCGTTGACCGTCAGGAAGTAGGAAAAGTTGAGATTTATGCATATATTCTAAACATCTCTAGAATCAACCTAACTACAGGAAAAATTTTGCTTAGAAGGAACAAAATTTATAAAATGTCAACAGAATTAATTAAAATTCAAACAATCATAACGTAAACGTTTATTCGCTATTGACTACAATTTCTAAAGTTTTCTGATTCAATAATCGTTTACATGCTTATTAAACTTGTTCTATATTGAACCAATGAGCCCCTTTATGAAGCCTTTCAGAGCTATTTGAGAATAGTTCGTAGAACCAGCCTTCTGAAATATATATTCACTTTTGTAAACTAAACATTTGGTAGCTTCATGTTTCTTGAAGATTTATACGACAATTAGGAAACATCTGAAATCTTTACGGTAAAAAATCGATAGTGATTCTGTATTTGAGTAGTTGTGAAAATTATACTCGCCGGCGTGGGAAACATTTTTAAAAACCTAAGACAACACAGATTCCAGAATTTATTTAACGTACTTGAATATTCCTCTACTGACAGAGTACTGGCTGTCAAAAAAGGGAATGCATACCATTTAATAGCTAATTCACTACATTCACTAAAGACAGCTCTTCGAAGATAAGTAAAAAACTGAAATAAGATGCATATATTATTTAACTTTAACAGAGGGTAACAGGGATGTACAAAACTATACTTTTCAAAAATTACGGAACGCGAACGCGGAATTCGGATCTTTCAGAACATTTTGCAGAACGCGGAATTCCGCACACCCCTAGAAGGCATATAATCTGATGAGAGCGTCTCGCTTCTAATGCAGTAAAATAACCGTTTTGTATAAATAAATTCCTATTGAAGTATGATTTGCTCATTGCTCACAGCTTTTTCTATGGATCTACTAAAATGCAGCACCACATTTCTGCGCGGCTGCGGCACAACCTACTAAAATGCGGCTAGCAAAATGCGACAGAAATCTTTTTGTTCTATAATATAAAATGTTTTTTTAAGAACTGACTGTTGCAGCCTTTCTATTTTTTCTACTTCTATTATATAATTTTATATATATTGTTTCTCGGAGAAACCCCGACAGGTAACACTGATTCAGTTCAAGATACAGTTCGTCTCGTCTTCATTATTATCTACCTCAATCCTAACTGTGATTCGATCAATAAGAAGCCACAAACTATGAATTCCCCAAAGCACGATAAGCTCATTTATCAACTGAGGAATCGATCCCCTAAAATCATTGAGGTTTCCAAGTACTTTTTTTTCTAAAAAACGACACATATTACAAGGAACAGATATAAATAAATTGCGAGCGCATGGTTTACTGAATAACGCGGTGTGCAATATTTAAATCTTGCACCGAAACATTTACTTTAGCATGTCAGTGAGTGATTTAGGAAGTCCGGAGAACAAATATTTTCATTTTTACTTGATATGAATTATAACCATCGGATTTTGCCTAGATGCTATTCTTATTGAACTTTCGAACCTACCTAAAAAGTCCACCTGGTCCTTCTTCAATACCTATAGTTCTCAGTGCATCAATGGTATTTCCATACTTGGTT
>JAQGAV010004400.1:0-10362 GCA_034691345.1 Phasmarhabditis papillosa | reverse complement strand
CAAAGTGATATTTATAAGGACAGAAGAAAGTATAGGTAAACTTGTAGAATATTATAGTCATTTTAAGGCAGTACTACTAAACTCATGATTATTTTTACATTCTATATAAAGGACTATATTTTTGACGTAGTATCCTGTAGAGAGGCAGTGTTATATACAAATGAAGGCACTTTTGAACAAAAGGATCTCAATCGATAGATTTAGTCTTGATACAGACTATATTTGAAAAGAAACTAACGCTAGGCAACACTCTGATGTTTCAATTCTTTTTTTCAATGGATTTTAGTATTTGGCTAAAAGTTATGAAATCATCGTGAGTCCTTGTATTATGGTTTTTCTTAGAGTATATCCGATGTGAGAGACTGTTTTTGTAATTCCAGGTAACCGCGAGATTACATACGGATATAGCTTAAAATGATATAAAACACTAAAGGGCATTTAAAACTCAATACCTGTTTCCTCTTGAGAATATACTTCCAGGGGGGTTTCCTTAGAAAGTTGTGTTACTTTCATATTGAATAGTTAGTAGATTTATGGTCTTCAGTGTATTATAAATGTGTTAGAAGGTTGCTGTGAGTAATTCTACTGAGGCTTTCTAGCATACAATTAGCATAGCACAAGGTATGAATTGAACCTAATTAGAGATATTTCGAAAGAGGTCAGATTATTAGCCATATAGCACAATATGGGCAGGTGTACACGGAATACGTTAAGCAACTAAAACCTTACTGGATTTACTGAGTTTCAGGAATGGTAAAGGACCTCGGAGTAAGGTATCTAGAGCTGCATACCTATAAGAAAAAGTATTATTGACAATTTAATGACGTTTAAAAACTTTAAAAGATAAGCTTTTCGTGAAAACGCACTTCTGTCTTAGGTTAGAAGATTCATTCGTTGAAGGACGTACGAATATTTTTATGAAAAGAGAACATATATTTGTTAATTGGAACAATTAAGAAGAACATTTCATTGTTAGATTCCGTTTATGGTTTTTTTTAATTATATATCTATGTATGAAGTTATAATGAAAACCGAGTAGGAAAACTTAAAAATGCAAGAATAAAAATAATAAAAATGCAAATAACTGGCAAGTAAAGCTCCAATTGCATCTAATTATTAGAAGAAGTATATCTCCTTAGCTCTCTAACTTACAAAATATATTAATACAAATTATGATCCTTTAATAAAGCATATCTTCTAAATATTCTTGCTTACCAGTAAAGTTATCAGTCCATGTTTTTGTGTTCGCTGGACCTAATGGGGTTCTTCTGTAGAATAATCGTGTAGGGACCGATATGATGTAACTCAGTTCTTCTGGAGCAAACATTCTAAAATATAAAACTAAAAGATTGTTTGTTATTATATATAAACAGAGCAATTGCATACAATCTTTATGAAAACTATATGAAATATTTGAATATAAGCTTGTTCGGAATTCCGTAATACCACTATTCTTACTCTTGCTCAGTGAACTTTGAACACTAACATTTTACCAGTCATTTGAAGAGATTTACAATAGACATCAAAATTGTAGTGAGATAATATTTTTAATAATCTATGTAAAATCCTTTTCTATGTTTATGTAACGAAACTGAATGTTAGAAAAAGATTTATTTAAACCATCAACCGTCAGACTGAGTTTCTCCCTTTAGCTAAAACCCGCTATCAGAATTGATCATATGTTCCCCCTGAAGCAAAGTTAGTAAAATTAATAACAGCGATTTTTGGTGTACCTCAATAGTTGATAGTTTAAAATACACAATCCTAGCAACCGAGTCTCTATAGGGAGGCTCTTTTGTCTTTTGGGAACGATTATTATACGATTTTCACAAAATTGGGCAATCATTAAAGCTGTTTTGCTAACAAATTGCCTAAAAACACATCAATTGAGGCCGTATAAAGAAACGGTAACAAATCTAGTAACCGTATAAGTATATTTACTATACTTACAGCTATACATAACCACTTGCAAAATACAGATGTCTGAGCAATGTATCATGTGACGCGGTGTTAGTAAACAAGGGACCTGTTCCCTTTTGCTTCATCCTTATTCCTATACATGATTTTCTACTCTACATACAACATGTGGAAATATTGTTCCTTTCAGTTTAATTTCTATTAAATTAGTTATATTTATTTGTTAAAGTTACTTCGCAACTTTGTATCTCTGAGAAATTGAAGTAAAAAGTGTAAATGTGAATATGAACATAAATGTTTCGTAGTTGTTCACTCCGATTAAAGATGATAACAAAAATAAGAAAAGAGTTCTGTCAATGCTATGTTTATTGTAAGAAGAGATAGTGCATTTTATTAGTGTATCATCTGAAGGACATCTTATAATGTTAAATAGACAGTTATCAGCATGATCATCACCAAAGAAGACCTGTAATAAACGAGTTGAATAATATAATGAATTGTTTTAGCATTTATATTCATAAAACAGTTATCTTTTAATAGTATTCCATTTGCTTACAACTAAAAATCTGTGTTTTTCTAAGAACAAAACATAATGATCTGTTAAAAAGAGGGGTTATGGGTAGAGACCGGCAGCCACGCCCCTTTTCTCGGCGCGCACTGAAAGCCTAATGTTGGCACGCAAAAATACAGTAACCCACCAAAAATGGTGCAATTTTGAAATGCTTGTAACTGAGGAGCCGAATAAGATTATTGCAATAATTATTATATATTTCGATAGCTAAAGATGCCAGGTTTCTTGCTACCTGCTTCAGATAACATATTTTCTAAACTGAAGTATAGTTATGCCAATTCCAAAAATTCAAACAGCTTTTCCTCAAAACCTGGGATTCATGTATGTCCAATTTTTTAATATTGTCTTTCTATATAATTTATCTGTATTCTGTAAAAATTTGAGCTAAAACTTACATTGCCATTTTCCGCAATGCAATTTCAAATATATGAGTGAGCGCTGAACACCCTAATATGCTCAAAACTATCGAAAAAGACTGTAATTTTTATAGAAGTTTCTTTCTATCATTATTTCAAAATGGAATCCCAAGTTTGAGATCATTTGGATTATGTTCCGCGAAGTTAGTTTTATTTCCGAGCCAGCCGCATGCAGCTTTACTAGCGCTGCATTCTATATAGATCGTAAGCCCCGCCAATTTTCGAATTACCTATATTTTTGTCAAAAGAGATCCGATAGTATTTTGATCGTAACTCTCTCGAAAATTGACTTTTTCCTAATCTGTTTTCGGATTATTCTTACATCAAGCAGCATCTTTTGATTGCAGTTAAATTTATGTCGTATTTCGAAAAAAAACTTAGCGGGTGCCGGTCCCTATCTATGTGCCATTTGGTTCCAGGTGGGATTCTGTATGCTCGCAACCCAGTAGGTAGAATGCTCGACTTAAGTATACAGTCGAAAACAACAAAGATAAAAAACAGTTTGAGGAAAAACTGACAGTTTTTGTGAATTTTGGTACTCCAAATTTGGAAAGTATACATAAAAATGTGCTTTTTTTTCAAATTGGTTGATTTTGCCGTTTGTCACACATGTATTGGGGCGGAGTCTGACCCCTCAGAAAGCCAAAACGCGTACAGTAATAGATAAAATAGATATAAACAATAAGTATAACTAATACAGTCGGCGTACAAACAATATGTGAGTTAAAGGTCTGAGTGCTCAATTTAACACGCGCAAAATTCTTATGTTCACTGATATAAATTAATTGTTTAAGAAAAATAAGTCAGATGTGGTGTTGTACATTGCATTATTGACTAGTCTGCGTTTATGAGCGCCATTGCTCGGCCGCCATACAATACAATTTGAGGTTCGTACAGTATACCCTAAATCTTGGACGCCGAGTATAAGATTGGAAAATAAATGACGAGTGTTACTGTAATATATATTATAAAATGGGCGATAACAGAACTTGTGTTCACCAACTGCTCAGCCTTAATAATTACGGGTTTAAAACAACTTCAGTAGTAGGAAGTGTGTTTAAAGAAGCGGGCTGTACCAAATAAGTCTTCGCAGATACCTCAGAGTATTCTAGATATTTTCTTTTTTAGGCGTATTTGTAACCCCGCGTGCGGATGGACAGCTATCTAATATGTTTCGCCTACGGTTGCAACGGGGTTAAATATCTCTGAATTATTTGATTATTTAAATTATTTGTCTAGATCAGACTACGTCCATAGAATTATATTAAAATAAATATAAATGGTAGTTAAGTTGTGCTATGAAGAATCAATAGAGCCTCGCCTCTACGAAAGCAATGTATGCGTCTACGGGTATGTATAGAATAAAAGGTTGCCAAAGATATACATAAACAGAACAGAATTCGGTATTCTGATGCTTTAAAACCATTTCAATCAATAACTTAAATATCTTATTTGTTTAAAAAAGAGAGCCCTTTTAGAAATTTCCTGGTCTATCTGACATAGTAAACATCCATACTTTATATTCCTGCATTCGGCGCAGCAATAATATGTATAATATTATTTAAAGAAGCTATCCGATTCATTGATTCCTGTTTGATCTATTACGATCATTTGCATTCGAAAAATATCTTTGTGTTGAGGACTAAACTTTCATTTCATATATCTTTCGCTTTTTGTCATTGAAATAATCTATTTTTGTAACATCTGAATTCAACAAATATGATGACAAATCACATCTGACACTAGTCATTACCAAAAGAACAAAAGGCAGCTGTGCCACAGCACAGCACGAACTGGCAAACAGGCCAGTCTGAGGCTAAAAACTGTTCATATAAGAACCGAGTAAACACTCAATGGTCAGCTGGCCTACCAATGATACTTTTAATTTTGAAGTTGGATAGGTCTATCTAGTCTAAATTAATCTACCAAGAAACCGTCTATTTAGTTTCTAAAGCCCGAGTTCAGAATTATGAAAGGATATACTGTTCAAAACTATACTGTCTATATAAGAAGAACATTTAATGTTTTAATTGTATTTATTTACTGTAGTTGTTGTAGACTCTTAAAAGCTATTTAAATTAATTTAATTCTTCTGTACCGTATTTTGCGATCGGCATCTAGCTAAGTGTTAAATTCCCTATTCCTTTTCAATCAAATCTTTCATTTGTATGAATAAAACATTCTTTATCTGTTAACTATAGAAATGAATGTTATAAGGTCACTAGATTTATCGATATTTATCGGTATTCAATGTCTAGGTTTGTTTCCCATCGACATATTTATGCTAGAATACATCACTCTTCTCCAATCCTATCGTTTATTTAAAAAAATTAAATGCTTCGGCTAAGGCAATCACAAATAACATAAGTAGCGTACTGTAGTGCTGAGCGTATTGCTTACAGGGATATATAAAGTCAGTATGTCGTTAATGAGGTCACTCGGCTTAAGTCTTTACATTGTATTGTTTTTTTGCTTTTTATTATTGAAAGATTAATCATCTTATAAAATACTTTTTTGCGTTCGTTAAAATTAACATAGATCACCTCTCCACATAGTCATTACTGTTCTAATTTACATCATTATTGCTATATTTATTTTCTTTAAATCAAAATATATGTATAATTTTTTAGTCAATCATGCCTCGTATCGAAGTTGAGCCTAAACTCGACTTCAAGGATGTTCTTCTGCGTCCTAAACGTTCTACTCTCATGAGTAGAGCTGATGTTGATTTGGTTCGCGAATATACGTTTAAGAACTCTAAGAATACATATTCTGGAGTTCCGGTTGTTGCTTCCAATATGGACACAGTTGGAACATTTGAGATGGCTAAAGCATTAGCTGAACATAAGATGTTCACTACAATCCATAAACACTATTCCGTAAGTTAGCATATTATTATTATATATTATATTTATATTAATCTTTTCTAATATTACTTTCTTTCTTTTGTAAACCAACAATTTCAGGTTGATGAGTGGAAGCAATTCTACGATATCAACAAAGATGGCGAGGTTTTTAATCATTTGGCTGTTTCTTCAGGAATTTCGGACTATGACTTTACCAAGGTTTTCGATATTTACCTTAGTTTACATAAAATATATAGTTTGATATATCTGGGCTAAAATATTTCCATCTTTGTTTCCATTAGCCGTGTTGAACTTTTACTTTATCATTTCCAGTCAAGTGATGAACTGTTATCTTAAATTAAACCTTTATTTTTAAAATAGATTATAAATTAACATCATGAGAACAATGTATATCATAATAAGCTTATCTTTTAGCTCTGCACAATCTGCGATGAATTACCTAACCTTGGCTACATCTGTATTGACGTTGCCAATGGATATTCACAATATTTTGTGGATTTCATTAGAAGAGTTAGAGAAAAGTATCCTAGGTAAGCAAGCAGTCTTTATAATTATTACAACATTTAATATTAAAGGTGAATTAACTTATATAATTTCTATTTCAGACATACAATCCTTGCGGGAAATGTTGTTACTGGAGAAATGGTAGAAGAGCTCATTTTAACCGGAGCAGATCTTGTTAAGGTAAGAATTGACGACAAAATTGAAAATTGCAATAAGATTTGGCGCTAAAAGATTATCTATTTGAAATTACTATTGTATTATCTTATTGTATTTTTAACTGGTCACAGACCATTAGCTCCTTCATATTTACTAAATTATTTTACCACCGATTTCAAAATATTTACTGCTGGACACGTTATTGTTTTAGTTTATTTATCATCATTCTATTTCCAGATTGGTATTGGACCGGGATCTGTCTGCACCACCAGAAAGAAGGCCGGAGTTGGATATCCTCAGCTCAGTGCTGTAAGATTTATGAATATAAAATGTTTGGCTAGCCAATTTTAAACCTTTCCAAATCAATAATATTGAAATGTAGTTTATAATTTCTAGACCCTCGAATGTGCCGATGCTGCCCACGGTCTAAATGGCCATGTTATGAGTGATGGTGGATGCACAAATCCAGGAGATGTAGCCAAAGCATTTGGAGCTGGTAAGTATTATTATATCTATTAAATAAGCTTTCATCTATTCAATCACTAGAAAGAGTTTATATTTAACCTTCAGGAGCTGACTTCGTTATGATTGGTGGACTTTTCGCTGGTCATGATCAGAGTGGTGGAGAAGTTATTGAAAAGAACGGAAAGGTTAGAAAAGTACAAAATTTAGAGAAAACATTTGAATCTACAGTAAATAAGTGTTAATAAGTAGTTTACAAGAAATCAAAACATTAACTTTACCTAAAATAATATTGTTTTTTTAAGAAATTCAAACTTTTCTATGGAATGAGCTCCGATACAGCAATGACTAAACATCATGGCAGTGTAGCTAAATACAGAGCCAGTGAGGGAAAGACTATTACTATTCCATATCGGTAGGTTAATTAGTTTTAGTATTATTAAACAGTTAAAACAACCTTTCGAAAATGTAAATCCTCGTTAAACCAATCTTATTAAGTTTAGATAAAGAAGTGGACATTTTGTTCAAATTATGCGCAAAGATATGATTTGTAATGTTTTTGATAAATGTTAACTATCTTACAATTCTTTATGAACTTAATATTCATATTTCAGAGGTGATGTTAAGAATACTGTACAGGATATTCTTGGTGGTATTCGTTCTGCATGTACTTATACTGGTTCTAAGCATTTGAAAGAACTATCAAAAAGGGCAACATTCATTAGAGTTACTCAACAAACTAATGATATGTATGTACCTTATGAGGTTTAGAAACATCTCAGCTTTAGTATTTTGTTGAGTACGATTATTGTTGTCTGATCCTAGTTAACCGATGCTATAGCTTTAATTTTGTTCGTCCTCTTAAGATTTGAAATAAATTTGTTTTAGCTTCACCATACTTGTTGTGATTTTTTATTAATAATTTCTAATCTATTATGTTGAATACTTAAAGCATTTGACTTTTCCAGATTGCATCAACCGTATAATTCATATTGACTAGTTCTTATAGTCTTTACAAGATTGATTGGTATAATTTCCCCATTAGGATAAATGTTTTTAAACCAAGTGTGATCTAACGATAATAATTGAGTGTTGAAAAGAATCTCGTTGAATTTTTTTTTTGCATTTTAAAAGATGAAAACCTATGCAAAAATCCGCCAGGATGTTCAATAAAATAGGCTTTATGAACTGCACACCTAGCTCCAGCCCCTTCGGAACCTTAAAAAGGTTCGCAAAAACCCCTAACCTGATTAATTTTCTTTTCGTTTTCCTTATTCTGTTTATCTATTGGTCTTGCTTCTGATGTTGTTATGTTACCGTAACCCATTCCTCCTTGTGCAACTACGGTAGAAGTCTGACATCCAGTAGCGCTTAGACCTAAATATATTATCTACTTTAATAGAAGTAATAACGGACTTTCACTTGCTTATTTTGTTGAGCGGATATTTTGGGCTACAAATGAATTACGTAGTGCAAGTTTAGTTTCTGAGGAACGGATTGTCGAATTCAATGTTAATTTCAAATTTAAACATTTAAAAATTCCAAAATGCTAAAACCCAAAATTGCCTTAAAAAGAATCTAGAATAACAATCAAGAGTAATGATGGGCAATTTCTGGTTGCGCTGTAGTCAAATACGCCCAACCGTTCTGCAAGGCTTCCGTAGCGCAGTAGGCAGCGCGTCAGTCTCATAATCTGAAGGTCGTGAGTTCGAGCCTCACCGGGAGCAATTGTTTTGTAGATATTGTTATTCTTTTTTGGGAACGTGTTAACTATTTCACTAACTAGTACTCGAGAATTTGCTCCATAAATGAAATTCATTTATAAGTTTTCCCCTCAGTGTCATGGGGTGCAGCTGTGTTATTTAAAAATGATGGAAATTGGGTAGATTTTGAGCTTTTTCTTTAAAATTACATTAAGTTTTATTTAACACCGCGTCTTATCAGGATACTGCGCCAACCACCATCATACCGCACAAACTTTCTTCTTTTTTGCAATTCCGTTTGAAGCTGAACGTTTATCGTTTTGTATATAAATTTCCAATTTTGTTGGCTTAATAGTTTGGTTAAAAGTTTGTTCTTTGGCTTCTCTAGAAAAATAAAATATCATGAAAAAAGTGAGTTTGTGGTTTATATAAGTTTTATATCTGATACTATGTTTTATGAAGTTAAACTAAATTTGTAAACTTTGCAATAAATTCTTCTTCCATGGGATTCTAACCCGTTACGAATCACATAATAGACTATTAAATTCTAAAAACAATAAAATTACGGCGGCAGACCTTCGGAACAGCTAATCGGTACGGAAGTATTCACGGGATCTCATGCCCTAGGTATGGCTGAGCACACAGTCTTATTCTATTGAATCTTAACTGTGATATAATAATATGGTAGCAATTGCTTAAATGCATAGTCTATATAAACAACTAGTTTGTTAGCACAGTTTTCTGAACGGAGACACGTGAATATACTGTTCGGGAAGCCGTAGCTCTTGATGCTGACTATATGCATCCGTAATATAACTATTATTCTAACTTCTGTAGCCTTTAAAGTTGCAATTTCGCTCTATTAACTATTAATTTTGCAGCCGCAGCGAATTATAATTAAAAACGACCGGAAAGTTCATGGTAAGAAGATCAGAAATTAAATAAAAACATTTATTGAACACAAATAATAACCAGATAAAGTAATGTGTGGTTTTAGGTAAATCTAGGGTTCCACTCCCCTTAGCTGCAAAAGGATTCTGAAAACAGCATCTAATTATTCTTGGAAAGGTCCCGTTTTTGCTCTGAAAATTCCGGAATGAATGACCTAAACACTGTGTCGGAGATATTTACAATTTTCGGGGAAATAAACGATCCATTATAAAATAAATGTACAAATGAAGGTTCTGCCAGTATGGTCAGCTTGTTCGGCATTCAATAAGCTCGTCACTAGGTATTCTTCAAAAGTGAGAGTCCAGGGCCGGCCCGGGTTCACATTCAAATACCAGGTCGGCGGCCCGGGTCGAACTGTCCAAAACTTGGCCTTGGGCTGGCCGTCCCGGGAAATTCCAACCCGGCCAGAGACAAATTTAATCAAATTGTTCCACTGGACTCTAGTTAGGAAAAAACTAGTCTAAAATGCTAGTTCATTTTGCCAAATTTTACATTAAATTTATAACAATAAATAAAGCATTGAATCAATACTGGTAAAACAGTTAGAATCATATACTTGTAGCAATTTTCCACTAAAACTAGTATATAATGTGTTTTTGTTAGTATAAAAAGACGCAATATTATAATTTCAGCATCAAAATGAATGAAACGACTGGTATTCTATTGCTTTGCCTATTTCTCTTTCTCCAGTTTACTATAGGAGTTACTGGTTAGTTTACTGAAAGGGTGGGACACTCAAGGGTTGGCCCAGTACAGTCTCGCCCTTTACAGTTGCAAAAAGTATATATATATATATATATATATATATATCTATA
>JAQGAV010004399.1:0-10364 GCA_034691345.1 Phasmarhabditis papillosa | reverse complement strand
GATTGCGGTAGTTACAGAATATGTAGAGAGAGAGTAGATAGCAACCGTTCGCGGAGAGAATAAGAATAAGAATAAGATATAGCATAGCTGATTATTATACCCACCGGATATTATTCAAGTCTGTTTGGAGCGGCAACCTTTTGTTAGAGGTGGCAAGGGCCGGCCAGCAATTTTTAAAGAATTGCTCATAACTTTATTAGAAATTGATATTTTCGACCAAGCTAAAACAGATGGTGTAGGGCATCATCATAGAAGTAATGTTTATTTGTTAGATTGACCATTTTTACTAAATTAGACTTGCAATCACAGTGCCCGCATTCGGCCGCGGGCCGGCCCGTTGCCAGTCCTGCCTTTTGGTAGTAGCTTGAGCATTCCCTTCAAGATCTTTCTCAGAAAGGACAAATATCGTGGGTTGTTGTTAAGTTCGATTTAATAAATAAATATCTCAGTAATATAAAATGTTTAGGTTCTTTCCATGGTTGATCGTTGTATTGAAAATCATTTTGCTGGCTGTGGCATCACTGATATAACTTATCAATGTAAAACAAGCGATCCAGTAGGTTATTTCACTAAATCTATTAATTAGTAACTAATAATGGTATATATAGAAATACAATTGCTTAATTATCTATCTAGTACCAAAATTTATTCTGGTAAACCTAAAACGATAGCGCCGTATGCGAGTAAAATGCAATTTAAGTGGAACAACCGCATGTTTTTAGCATAATATCGCAATATACAGTATCTTCTTAGAAATTTGATAGCAATATATAGTCTGTCTTCAAACCAACGGTCAACGCGACGTTGCAGAAGAGCAGCGGGCGCGCAAATTCAATTAATTGATCGCTGAGGGCTGATGAGACAATAAAGAGCATGTTGAATACTTTACATATTTTATTTGTTTGTTTTGTACAATTGTTTAATCACAATCACAATTTTCTCATAATCTTAAATGTAAAGCGACTGTTAGCCTGAAAAACACATATCAGCCTTACGCGATCAATTAATATAATTCGCGCTACCGCTGCCCTTCTTTGCAACGGCGCGCGGACAGTAGATTTAAAGACAAACTATATTTTCTAATGTGGCCTTACGGGGTGCGAACCGGATGGGCCCGGACCGATTTTCGAAAAACCGGCCGGTTTAAATTGGCAGTTTTGTACTGCGCTAGCGGTTGATTGTTCTGATTGAACTATACATTATGACCTTACTGTTACTTGGAGTTAAAATACATTAGTTATACCTTATAAATGAGTTAAAATATTGTGTATTTAATTATTTTTATTTGCAGAACTCTTCTGAGCTGTTTTTCTCAGTTGGTGGTCTAAATTATACAAATACACAGGTTCCTATAGAGACGAGAGTTTCATCTAATTCTACGGAACAACAATTATTTCTAGCACTCGATCAGAGAACAGCTACTAGTAATATTGTAGAAGTAAGTTATATATAAAGAATTATATAGTCTATAACAAATAAAAGACCGTAGGGCGCGGTGTTATACATTGGCTGCATCTAAGGCTGCATTTAATTTTGACACAGATTTTTGAAACCATAAACTACACCGCTCACTGCAGTCTTTTTTTGTTTTGGGCTAAACCAAGTTAAGACATCCGTTAAGTTAAGACGATAACCATAATCATCTATGTTTACTTAACAACATCTTTCCAGGTTCATTTGCTGAAATCTCCCTCTTCCACGAGTTCCGGTGTATCTTCCATGCCCTACTCCGCCTTAACACCAGCTACAGTAACCCTAAACACCTCCACAAGTCTTGTTCCAGACTATTTCATCTATATTCAAGCTCCCTTCCTTACTATAGCTGAATCTTCTAGTTTTCATAATGTCTTCGTTGACATCGAGTCTAAGGATGACCTGTCCTTAGCTACAGGTTCATACGACAATAACATATATATAGCCGTACTAGCATCAGATAGATTCTTTATTGTAAGACAGAATATCCATACTGGATGCGTTAGCGTCTTGTCCAGTTTAAGTCAAATTTATCTGTTTCCTGGTACTCTAAGTGGTGCTTATTGGATAAATGACAAGTATATTTTGTGGTATAGAGATAGAACTGGGGTTAATATTGTTAGTTATACCTTCAAATGGGATGATAATACTGGTAATGCTTGTTTGTAGGATGGTACTTCATTTGTTTATTATAATAGTACTATTCGAGCACAATAATGGAGTGTTAAAAAAAGAATCTCGTTAAAAATGTCTGTGAAAGTATTCGAAAACCGAAAATATATGCAAAATTTCCTTAAAATTCGCAAACAACACTCCATTATTCATCTTGAATCACACTATATAGTCTTTAACAAGAGTTAGCTTTCTAGCAAAGTATTCTGAAGAGCAGCGGTGTTATAAAAAAGCTTTCTATATACTTTCTTCAACAGTACAATTATTTTAACACCACTTCCATTTTGGATACGGTACTGTAAACTACTTAACATTTATAGCTATACTGGTCCACCAGAAACTTACAAATACGGTCGGATACGTGCACATACCAGCGGTCTTGCTGGGTTCCACCGGATACGATCGGATACGGCTCGTATCTGCAAGTGTCGGACGGTAAAAAAGCTCGTCTCTGGTGGACCAGAGTATGGATACATTTCATCTACCTTTTACGCCCAGGTTGAACAGCTTTTTTTACGAACAGATTTAGTCGAATTCGGAGTAAAAAATCCATGTTAAAAAGTTGAAAGACCCATTTCGCCTCATATTTTTATTCAAAGTTTGTTAAATACACAATTTTCTTATAAAAATAGGCGGAGAACACGACCTCTTTCAGTGCTAAGAAAAGCATAGTTGTTTCAAAACAAGCTTGATTTCACTATTTGCTTTTAAGAAAGTTCCGCCATAACTTTCGCCCATATATGCCCTACAATCCGTTCGCCACCCTCATTTTCACTTGTTTTTGTCATTACCGGTTCATTTTCAAAATGACATCAAATATATTCGCCACTATAATCTTTTTATTATACTTTAATCATTTAAAATTGCAAAATTAAAAAAACATTTTCACATAAACTTTAAAGTTTATAAGTGTAATTATATAAAAGTGGCTCTCGGGTTACGTAATTCAACCCAATTTTCCATTTTTATATGTTGAAAGTGACTGATAGTACCGGTTTTGAGAATTTGAAATGCGCCCTATTTTGGCAATTTACGGGCGCAACGTTTTAGGATTTGTTTTTGCTTTTGCTGATGAATAATTGAACTTTATAAACTAAGTTGGAACCCTGATATTGTTGGAAACCTGTGGTTGCTCATTTTTGAATAGTTTCTTGAAGGTTTACTGGTACCAAGTAATATTGAGCTCATGTTATCAATTTCCAATGTAATGAGTTTATACAAGCTTTTGTACAACTCATGAATGCTATAGTCTGTATAGTCTGATACGACAGTAATAATGGAGTTTTAAAAAAATCCCGTTGAAAATGGCTCTGAAAGTATTCAAAAACCGAATTCAAAAACCGGCGTTTAATGAAAATGAATGTACTTTTGGAGAAGAGGCTCCTAATTCATTAATTTAGTTTTATGACACAGCTGCTCCCGTGATACTGCGCAGGAAACCTAGCTCTTGATAAGGACTATACCTAACAATCAGCCCATTCTTTCCCAATTGATGTAACGTATATGGTTTTTTCCTCATCTCAGTTGATCTCATTGTTTATTTTTGTATTCTTTTAATTATATTTGTATTTAATATTTATGCAATGAATTTGTCAATAATGTCTATTCCCATAGAAACTATATCAAAAATAAACGAATTTCAATTTTATAACTTTTTGATACTTATCTTACTAGCTTGCGCCAAAAGCAATAAAGTCCCGCCTTGATGCCAGAAAAGACAGTTAGTGATTACAAGATGATTCAACACGATCTTGATTTAGATCCTCACTTATATTTAAGTTTATTTATGTTGTAAGCAATTTAATTTTAAATACTGAAGGCGATAGACCTCTATGTTTATTTTCTTATCAAATTTATATTTCCGGGTCGATACAGGTACCCAGAAAGTCATTGCTTACTTATTGTTAGCTCATCAGCCGATTGCATTACAATGAGGTTTTTGAAACAGAAGTGTTAAAAGGAACATCGATAAATAAGATATGAATATTTACCTGTTGCCGTTCTACCGGTAAATGGTTTACTGCAAGTCTGGGAATTTCACGGGCCGCCCGGACGGGCCGGGGCCCAAAATTCAAAAAGTCGGCCGGCAGAAAGTCAATTTTTGTGAAAGAAAGGTTAACTAATTTAGTTGAATGTTCTCATAAATAATATCCCAAAACATCAATATGTAAAGATTATTGCACTCTTTATTGTTCGTGCCGAAAAATAGCACTGAAAACTGACTTTTTTGAACAAAGTCCGCCAAAAAGTGTGAAATAGACAAGAACCGGGCCCGGGCGAAAAATTTGAGAAACGGGCCGGCCCGGCCATCCTTTTCCCAACACTGGTCTACTGTACATTGTGATTTGCCCACTCTATGCAGTCCCAAGATACGTATAACCCTTTTCGTGTTTAATTTTAATCCAAAAGTTTATGCCTATTGGTGTATAAAATTTGTTTACAAAAAACCATTTTGAAGTTATTGCATCAACCAGCAGTCCCCTTCAAAACTTTAATAGTATACAGTAGTTGGTTTAGTAGTCTATAAATTATCGCTAATATTCTTTGTATAATGTCATTTTACATAGGATTATGTTCCTAAATTGCTTGTAGTTCCAACTGATAGCAAAAGCAAAAGTACTTTATCAGTAAAATAGACGTTATATCATTTAATCTTGTAAAACAATTGTCCTTTTATATAAAAGTCCAAGAAGACTTTATTACATTACATTAATCATTAATATTGTTAATATAGTTGTTAACAAGAGCTTATCTACTAGTCTACGACATATTGTGCGGTAAACCTAACTCTGGTAAAGACTAAACATTTATATATTTACCTTTTACGATCTTCAAATACCAATAATCTCCAAAAAAAAAAAAAAAAAACGCTGCTCGAAATTGTTGTAGACTTCGACCATAAGGGACCCATTTGACATCTCTTTCCACTGTTATAAAGCTTCAGTCCGATCCGAAAATGATGCTAAGAATCCGGTACCCTACTCCATAATTCGTGTGACTCATTTTCATCCGCACCCATCCTGGTCCTGATTTTCGACCTCTTATATTGGGTAGTTCCCTTTTAAATTGGCGACATACCCGCACATCCTAAATACAAGAGTAATCAATCTCATTGTGTGATTAAATCTACCGAAAAGCCAGAAGAACAGACGTTTTTCTTGCCTAAATTAGCCATAAAAGGATTGTTTAAGCAAGGCGGGAGACTTTATTCCCAAAGGGAACCTTAGCATTAAGAACAAAGCAATCTGACTGAACTAATACAGTCTATCTCAAGACCTCAGTTTCTAGCGCGGTATCACGAGCGGGGCGCAGTGTTATAAAAAATGAATGTAATTCAAAGAAAACGCACCACGTCGACCGATTTTACCTTCATTTTTTATAACACTGCGCCCCGTGTGTGATACCGCGCTGAAAACCTAGGTCTTGAGAAAGACTATAACCTATTTCTGTATCTCCAACTAATTTATTTGAAGGCACAAGCAAGTCGATTTATAATATTTTCAATTTTAGAAATATCCTCATTGAACAATTCTTATCTTTAGAAGTTAAACGACCGGCCCGGGGCCTACTTTTTGAGAAATGGGCCCGGCCGGGGTTTAACCACCCTTGATTCTGACTACATACTTTATTTATTAATCATATCTCGTTATCTATAGTTTTTAGCTACGTGGAATTCGTGGAGTCTGTCTCCATTTAGGGCTTAGCTATCTTATAATCAAAGAACCACTGCTTCTGTAAGCATAAATGATTAGATTTTATGGAATTGGTGACTTTTAAGCAGATTAAAGTGAAATTAAAAGCAATTGCCAGCTTTAAACTGATTAGTTTTGAAGCTGCGTCATTGTATTTTGATAAAAGTTTTGAATCAGGCGCTATGTTGATAAATCTAAAGTCTTAAATCATCCACTAATGTTTATATTAGTGCCGTTGATACATTTTCCTAATAATAAGACCATTGTTTACAAAACATTTTGTTAACTTCATTTCCAGGCGGCTACACTCCTCCGTTCAATATTGTACCTTGCAAGTACGTGCGTGCAATTTGCCTACAGGTGTGGTGTTAAAAATCCTAAAATGCTGACTATATCTGTTTGTATTGTCAGAGTTAACAATGCTGTCAAAGTGTTTTATATCCTATAACTCGTGTCACATTGCCATTCACGAAACAGGGGATATGTAAGCTGCTGGTTTTTCAAGCCTTCTGCAGCTACGGGGAGTCAAACCTACAGCCTCAAATCCTCGAGGATTCAGAGACCGCTGCTCTAACCATTAGGCTAAAGCACCGTTATTTTATTGTTTCTATAAATCCTGTCATCCTACAATTCTATTAATATTCCTGCTTTTGCAACTTTTTGTAGTGTATCTCTCAATTTGCAAAACCGTTAAAAAACTTTCTATATATTCTGCCTGAACAAGATATTTAGCGTCGGTTCTCGCTAAAATGTTGTTATTTAGATACGGATTTGATATGTTTCTCCTTTTAAATAAGCTATCTTTTCTCACGACTTATACGCCTTTTTAACAGCTAAAGTGCTATTTTGTATCGAATTTGGGCCCGTTTCGAACCGATTTTTGGCGCCAGAGGACCGGCCTCCAACGCGGCGCCCGCCTTAGCGCCCACCCAAGATGAAAAACCGAAAATGAAATCGAAAATGGCTAAATAAACAATTTGTCTCGTCTTCTCTCAATCTTGATGATGGCTATCGAGAACAATTAGGGTGACGGAACTGACATTTGAATGATTTTGATTAAAAACAATGTTTATATTAGAAAATTAACAAGTTGTTTTAATTTATTTGCATTATGTTATGTTTTATGATTGATTACAAAGTTTATTATATTATAAAATAGAATAGAATATGTTTATTTTAGCAAACAACATTTTATCAATAGAAAACATTATAAGATTTCATTTTATTCATTTTCTTATTTGTTGTATGCATGGGAATTGTAGAATCACTTGGCCATAGCACAGTCACCAATTTGGAAAACATTTGAAAATACGCCGAATTAGAATTATATGGAGTAACATTTCACAACTACTACTCAAATTATAAAAGTTTAATTGCGCTTACATTTGTTTATCGTTTTCTAGTACTTCTTTTTTATAGTCTGTATCAACAGCTATAGTCTGATTCAAGAGTAATAACGGAGTGTTAAAAAAGATTCTCTGAAAGTATTCGAAAACCGAAAATAAACCCAAATTTCATTAAAATACGCAAGTAACACTCCATTATTCATCTTTAATCACCCTATAGCGGTGTTATTTAATACATAAATGCCCTTTTGAGGAAATGGCTTAAAATCAACCGAATTTTCATTCTTTTATATTTAACATAGTCTCTCTCCAAGGTATAGTCGACGGATGAACCGTTAGCAAAGGTGTACGGTAGAATTTAGAAGGAGAGCGGAAATCTAAAGAATATGTACAAGCAACCGATATAATTGTGCGCTCGCATTATAATAAATAGACCTTTAGCTGCAAGCGACTCGTCCGTCGACTAAACTGCGATGCACACTTAGCTCCTTATTATATTTTATTCAACATTTCTAAATTAACCTTCATGGTGGTCTGTTCCTGTGAACTTTGACATACTTTCCTGAAACGATCGCTTTGAACCTACAAAATATCTAACCCCTAATCTTATTACATTGATAACGATTTTATAGGCAGATTGCTGTGTTAACAGTCAGTTATTTCCAGATAACTGTTCATTTCGCAGGATTTTAATAGGTCATATTTTTTAAGGAATCTTTTACAATTATTATATTTATATAATCGCACGTATAGTCTATCTCAAAACCTAGGTTTCCAGCGCGGTATGACGAGCGGGGCTCAATGATATACAACATGAATGTAAAATCGTTCGACGTGGCCCGTTTTCACCAAAAGTGCATTCATTTTTTATAACACGGCGCCCCGCTTGTCATATCGCGCTAGCTAGAAAACCTAGGTCTTGAGATCTCTATCACAGAATAACTTGAGATTTCTTCGCCGCCGGGTTTCGTTCATTCATTCCGGAATCTTCTCAACTGAGATGGCTCCTTTCTAATATTCAATCTTTCGGTGCACTAAACTTTTTACAAAGTATATTTTAATAATACATTACCCAATTTTAGCATGAAACTGTTATTACTACTCTGCCTACTTGGGCTAAGCGCAGCAATTAAAGAAGATGATTTGGTCACAAAACTTCCGGGATTAACTTTTGTGCCGAATTTTAAGACTTATTCGGGATATTTGAACGCTAACGCAGACGCTACTTGGCAGATGCATTATACGTAAGTTTTAGTCAGTTTCAATAACCACCATAGCAAATATAGTCGGCGAACAAAAGATATGCGGCTTAACGGTCTGACTGCTGAATTTACAAAGCGCAAAATAAATATATTCACTAATATAAGTCTATTTTTTCAGAAAAATAAGTTAGATATGGTGTTGCACTATGCACCATTGACAAGTGCGCGTTTTCGCGCCCCATTGTTTGTCCGCGCGCCGATAAAATTTGCAGTTCGTACTGTATACCCTTGCATAAGCCTTTGCCGCCGACTATAGCCTTGAAGTCATGGAACATCGACTTGGCAGGGGATCCTCCCTAAAAGTTATCTAACATAGTTAAGGATTCGGTGCAGCTATCCATTCCCGAATGCGTTTACTTTAATCCAATAGGTGTAAAACTCATGTTTTCGGAAAACCTAACTTAATAAAAAGGGATTTCGTTAGCTAAAAGAAGTTGACAAAGTGTTCTCTATGAATATTAATACTAGCTAACGTTATAACCAGAGATGTTAAGCTGACCTGGCCTGGCCTGACCGAAAAACCTCAGGCCAGCCCGGCCCAGGACAGGTCATCAAAAGCCAGGCGAGATTAACAGCTTTGGCTTTAACTAGTACTAAGGAAGGAAGGAAGACGGTCGACTCGGCTCGGCTGAACCGAGCTTCAGCCGAACAGTGCGCACAGATGACGGTGCAGGGCCAAGTACAAATTTACAACTAGAAAGGTGGAATTTCTGCAGGGCTAGGTCGCATTTAAATAAATAACATAAAAATCTAATTCTTCTAATCTGCTTATATTTTAGGTTAACCACTTCGCGTTCCAATCCCGACACGGACCCCGTTCTGATTTGGTTCAACGGCGGTCCCGGCTGCTCTTCTTTTGCTGGTCTTTTTGAGGAATTAGGTCCATTCCAGATCAATCAAGACGGAGCAACTCTATATGAGAATCCATATGCATGGAACGAGGTTTGTTTCACTTAATATTCTGATAAAAATAATTTCATATGTATTAATAAAAAAGCTTCCGATCGGGTTAACAGTTACTTATTAAACTCGGTTCGTGTCTAGTAGCTTCCAAAAAGGAGGAGCAGCGGTCTCTGAACTCGAAAAGCTGAGGGTCAGATTCCCCGTAGCTGCAGAAGGCTTGGGAATCCAGCAGCCTACTTATCTCATGTTTCGTGCACCCGAAAACTGAATGTTGGAGCCGTCTCTGCTAAGAAGATTGTGGAATAAATGGCCAAATAATAATATATTATTATTTTATATAGTTACTTTTAACATTACAGAGAGCCAATGTTCTATACTTGGAATCCCCCGTAGGCGTTGGTTTTTCCTACAGCACCGTAAATGACTCTTTTACCATTGCTAACGACGATCAGACACTAGGCCAGAACGTAGCTGCTATTTCGGATTTCTTTGCTAGGTGAGTAGAGTCTATCTCAAGACCTAGGTTTCCAGCGCGGTATCAGAAGCCGGGCGCAGTGTTATAAAAAAGAATGTAAAATCGGTCGACGTGGGGCGTTTTCTCCAAAAGTGCGCTCATTTTTTATAATACTGCGCCCCCACTCGGGCTACCGCGCTGGAAGCCTAGGTCTTGAGATGAACTGTATCCTAGAGCGCGGCGGTGTTATATATATTAGAATGAATGTACTTTTGAAGAAAAGACTTCCAATCCACTCATTTTCCGTAATTTTTTATATAACACCTCATTTTACTACGCACAAAATCTAGCTCTGGAAAACCCCAGAGCTAAAAAAATTTCCCAAAATGTATATAATATAGTCTGTTCAAATGAAATTTATAATTCTGCAGATGATATCCTGCAATAAAACAAAGTAAGACCGGTGTGTAAAAATAATGTACGCCTAAGGCATGCGAAATTACGGCAAATCTGCTGGTCCCAGCGCGTAAAATACCAGCAGAAGAAGTATCAAAAATGGAAA
>JAQGAV010004398.1:0-10364 GCA_034691345.1 Phasmarhabditis papillosa | reverse complement strand
TTACATAACTCTATGATCACAACCCTCGATTCTATCATAAATTTCAATGCAAATCGACTTTTAGCCTTAAAAAGGCTCATCAGTCTTCAGCGATTAATTAATTTAATTTACGCGCCGGCTTCCCATCTTTGCAACGGCGCGCGGACCGTTGGTTTGAAGACAGACTATATATCGAAACCATAATAATATTAATAGTTTAAATCGAAGATAGGGAAATAGTTAAGCTAATATGTGCAATGCTATGATTCATAGCAATAAAAGACTGCTGTGAGCGGTGTTGTTTAAGATTTCAAAAAACGTCAGTTTTGTGGCAACATTATACTTCCATTATATCGTTCGATGCTCAATTTTTGTGTTTGTTGTCAGAAAAATAATATTTCACTAGTTTTATTTTGTATCATGTCCAAAAAATACAAATATTAATGCCACCGCGCTCTGAGGTCTTTTGTTTGTCATAGACTATACCATTTTCAGTTTTCTAAAGATAGTATATTGCAAGAACTAGGTTTGCAGCACTATAAAAATGAATAGAAATTCGTTGGATTGGGAACCTGTTCCTCGACAGTTGATTCATTTTCATTTAAGACCGCTTCTTTCGAAATATATCGCTGGATATATGTACTTTGATTGCTGATCTTGATTGTATTTTCGAACGAATCGTGAACAACTTTATTGGACTTTGGCAGCTCTACTCTTTGCGCTCGTATTCATATTGGTAACTGTAACGCTTCTGGTAGACGATTTATCCTTCTTTATTCCGAGAACAACGAGCATTCTAGTCCGAATAGTCTTATTGAAGACGACATAGGTTATAGCCGAACTATCTGGAAAGAATAACATGTATAGACTACGGGGCGGAGGCACGTGGGGCGCTTATTCAATTTCCCAATAATGCGAATTGGGACGCCAGTCATTGAAATACAAGTAATATCGCTACCGACTATGATTGTAAACATAACTGCCTTCCTAATAATCTCCCATGGACAGTTTGAATTTCTTAAAACAAAAATCATGTTAATAGTTGACAAAATTTGGAAATTCTGTTGTGTTTTAACAGTGTGAGGGGCAATATTACTAAACAAAAAAACAAAGAACAAAAACTAAACAAAAAAAACAAAGAAAAAAAACAAAAGAACAAAAAAAAACAAAAAAAAAAGTTTTTTTTTCAAAAACAATTTTTATTCAACAATCTATTACTAACAACAATTAATATCTACGGCGGAGAAGGTATTCATCTACGATTTTAAATCCATCACCATTATATTTCGCCAACAGTTCCTTCTTAAGTTCCATATTCCAGGCCGCGACTTCTTCCAACCTCCTGGCTTCATCTACTACCACATCTCGTCTCACAACCACTGCTACTGTTGCAGGTGTCCTGCACACACGCTGACAACTTTTACATCTCACATTCTTCATCTTAACGAATCTGCTGCACGAGATGCAACCTTTCTGTGGATGACAGGGGGCCATCCTAAAGTAACACTTAATGCGAACGCAAGTTGAAATATTTCAAATACTATGGCCATTTCAGGCAACTATTATGCACAAACAGCATGTAATCGACATTTTTATTAACAAGCAAATCTTATTGCACCGACGGGGATCGAACCTGTGACCTTCCGATCATCGAGCTGAAACTCTACCATTGCGCCACGGTGCCCTTATAGCTCATAGTCATTAGTAGTATATAAACCCCTATCCAGTGATTTTATTTTTCAGAAATTGTTCTTTTCTCGGTAATATCTACCACTAGCTTTGATTTTCCTTGACTACTTTGACCAACTTTAAACTTTTTGAAAAAATGAAAAGCGAATATCACGTAAACCAATAGATTCAAGCTGGTTAGACCCATGTTGTTGAAAATAACGATGCGATAAGTGTAATACTAAAATATGAGTTAGTATTATTTAGAAATATAAGATTAAAAATATAGTTTAATATAGTCGACGGATGAACCGTTTGCAGGGGTTGTACGGTAAAATTTAGAAGTAGCGCGGAAATACAAAGAAAATGTATAATGGAACCCATAAAATTGTGCGCTCGCATTATAATGAATTTAAATTTAGCTCCAATCTATTTGTCTGTCGACTATATATTTCGACCATGTTAAAAGGATCTGCTAGGCTACTGAACATGCTGCTGTAAAATCCTCATTTGAATCTCATTGCCTACAAGTTTGTAATGGCATATTTGTAAACTCACTTGAGCCCAGCGTCCATCTTCGTAGACCAGTGGATCGTACAACCAAGCGCTCATTTTAGAATTAAACAAAACTGGGTTCACAAAAAATAAGAAGACACACCAGTAGACAATCGATGCTCCCAGAGTGTACATTATTCGGGAACCACCAAATAACATTTCGTACCTATAGAGGATTATAATTAATAGTAGTTCTTCAGTATTTCATAAAATACTGAAGAAGTTCTAGAGGAGTATACAATGTTTCAAGTAATAGATATCATAATATACCCATTCCTAGATTGTTCACTTACGAGGGAAAGGTCGTGGTGGAAAAACGAAACGACACCCTCTAAGATCTTAAAGATCTTAATCAGCAGTGCTGGGAAAAGGCTGGCCGGGCCTGTACGGATCGGCCCGTTTCTTAAATTTTCGGCCCCGGACCGGGCCTTTTTTATTATTTATATTATATTATATATTATTCTAATATACCTATCCCTAGATGGTTCACTTATCACTTAAATCACCGACAACCTTACCAGTCTTTATTTAGAAGATCAACCAATCTAGAACCAATCAAGAAGAAACAACCAATACAGCTACCAGCCCAACCAGCTAAAACAAAGTCTCAATGCCCGTACTTATTAAAAGGATTACGCAGTCTACAATTGGTCATTTGAAGAGCTATTGCTCTACATGTTTGGAAAACATAAAATGCAAAAATAAGAAACGGTGACAAGACCACAGCTGGGAAATTCCGAAGATAAAGACGAAAACAGCAATTTGGTTCCATTGAAATATTGAAAAAGAAACACAAAACATTGAAAGTCACGTTTGACACTTTACTTCCGGTATGGTTGTTTCTTGGCACTTAATGAGTTTAAATATAAAACCGCTGTTTTTCTTCCATGCGGCAGAAGTAGCTTTAAGCATGATTAGGAAAATACTGCAGAGAAACACTACTTTTTGCTGCGGTTGCTGACTGTCCCCAGCTGTAATGTATCAAAAGCTATAGTCTGTCTTGAAATATACGGTCCGCGCGCCGTTGCAAAGATGGGCAGCAGGCGCGTAAATTAATTAATTAATCGCTGAGGACTGATGAAGCAGTAAAGAACATTTTGAATATTTAAGATATTTTATTTGCTTGTTTTACATAACTCTATGATCACAACCCTCGATTCTATCATAAATTTCAATGCAAATCGACTTTTAGCCTTAAAAAGGCTTATCACAGACTATATATCGAAACCATAATAATATGACTATATATCGAAACCATAATAATATTAATAGTTTAAATCGAAGATAGGGAAATAGTTAAGCTAATATGTGTGTGCAATGCCATAGTTCATAACAAAAAAAAAGACTGCAGTGAGCGGTATTGTTTAAGATTTCAAAAAGCGTCAGTTTTGTGGCAACATTATACTTCCATCATATCGTTAGAGCGCAATTTTGTGTTTGTTGTCAGAATTATATTATTTTACTAGTTTTATTGTGTATCATGTACACAAAAAGATAAATATGAATACCACCGCGCTCTGAGGTCTTTTGTTTGTTATAGACTATAACATTTTCAGTTTTCTAAAGACAGTATATTGCAAGAACTAGGTTTGCAGCACTATAAAAATGAAAAGAAATTCGTTGGATTGGGAACCTTCTCCTCGAGAGTTGATTTATTTTCATTTAAGACCGCTTCTTTCGAAATACATCGCTGGAAACCTTGTTTTGCAGTAGATATATTTACTTTCATAGCTGATATATTTAGCGTTTTCGAACGAATCATAAACAACTTTATTGGACTTTGGCAACACTGATCTTTCTGTTTGAATTCATATTAGTGACTGAAACGACGCTTGTAGACGATTTTTTCTTTATTCCGAGAACAACGAGCATTCTAGTTCGAATTGTTTTATTGAATGCGACATAGGTTATAGCCGAACTACCTGAAAGAATAACTAGTTTTGTTAAGACTACGGCTTGGAGGCATGTTGACGCATTGAAATACACCTAATTTCGCTACCGACTATAATTGTAAACATAACTGCCCTCATAACAATCTCGCATGGACAATTTGAATTTGTTAAAAACAAAGATCTTATTAATAGTTGACAAAACTTATAAATTCGGTTGTGTGAACGGCAGTATTCACAATGCAGAGCTACTCAAATAATGAAAGTTGATATAGTCTGATTCAAGAGTAATAATTGAGTGTTAAAAAAAAGAATCTCATTGTAAATGGTTCTCAAAGTATCCGAAAACCGAAAATATACGCAAAATTTCCATAAAATACGCAAGTAACACTTCATTATTCATCTTGAATGACACTATATTTTCAGTATATTTTTCATTACCTCCTGATAACTGGTACAGCAGTGATGCAATTGTTGAAAGTATCGGATTAGGTGGCAGCCAATTCATGATAACGTAAAGAACACCAACAAATACATGAATGGCACATATCACAGTACTTTGTAGAAAAAACTAAATCCAAGGAAGTAAATTTTGATTTGAAATATATGTTACTAATTCACAGCTTAAATGTGGACAACATTTTATAAAGACACGACCCATGTTTTTCGATGGAAAACATAGGTTTGTACTTACTAGTTATAGTCGGTGGACTAATCGCTTGCAAGGGGTTACGGTACAAACTGCAAATTTATTAGAGTCTATTAAAGCAATTAGAGCAAAAATATGCTCTAATTTGAATGTACTAGACCTTTAGCTGTAAGTGATTGGTAGGCCGACTATAACGGAAATTCAATGGAAAACACTATTGGCCTGATTTATTTACTTAAAATCATAATACATACATACCACTAGCCTTGACTTTCCTTGACTGCTCTGGCCAACTTTAAACTTTTTGAAAAAATAAAAAGCGAATACCACATAGACCAATAGATTCAAGTTGGTAAGACCCATGTTGTTAAAAATAACAATGCGATAAGTGTAATACTAAAATATGAGTTAATACTATTCAGATTGAAAATATATTTTATAGATATTTCCACAATGTTACAAAGATCTGCTCTGCTATTTATATTTCCGCCCTTTGCTTGCCCGCCGTTGGCTATAATGGCAACAGATCATGATTTCCTACCAACACCCAATCGATATTCGATTCCAACCCTAGTTAAAACCCTTACCGAAACCCTTGAAACACTTACCCAGTCCCTTCCTAGCATAATTTGTGAGGAACTGACACATTTTGAAAACTGTCGTTACCTAGCAATTTACGGTATTCCCAAAGAATCTAACCCCCAGTTTGCTGTCAATTCAATTCTGGCCCTAGCTGATATCCAACCGAATAATTTTTATATCGTCTGTCGTCTCGGCCGGAAACTTACTAACACCACTAGCAGACCAGTGAAAGTAAGATTAAATGAGGACATCCTCTTCCCCCTACTCCGTAATATTGCTATGAAGATGTGATATATTCCCGCGCTGACTACTTTTGGTATTCGCAAAAGGAGACCCATATGGAACGGAAGGCTGTCTACGAAAATAGAGAGGAAAGAAGACGGGGGAAAGCCTCGGAGAACCAACAATCAACAGATGGAATAGAGTAACTCCATACTCAGTTAGTTGAAACCCCAATAGTTAGTTCTTTATCTTCATCTGAGAGCCCTGTATATAGTCAAAACAGTTCATTGATTCCTAGAATCAATTCTACCCCTCTTTCTTCTTCATTTGCTCTTCATCCCGAATTTGGATTTGCCAAACCTTCTCCCAAATGTGATACGCTCAATATGACTAATTTAATCATAAAAACATATAGAAGAATTGATTCAAATTTCCTGTATTTCGAAAAAGTACTTAGCCTTCCGCAAGATTCAATTTGAGTACAAACAGCTTGTTAGTGATATATATTTTAATAAGCACGGTTTTCGTTTAAATAATACTAGTCTAGTTCTTTATTGATTATTGTCTTATTATTCTCAATTATGCTCATTTGTCTCGTTTCTTAAGTCTTTTTCCCTATGATTCACCTATTATCGAACATCTCATCTTTTCGCACCATTTATGAAACATTGCTCGCATATAGCCAATTTAATACTTACTACCTTTTCTTGAACTAAAATAATATTCCATTTTCATTAAACCCCCTCCCCCTTCTCCAGCCTCCTTGTTAGTTCGGTTCGGAGTTACAACGTATCGCCTTCGGATTGTATTGGTGATCTTTGTGTCCTGCCTTGTGTTATGATGCAAATAAACCATATATATAAAGGGCTACTGTAAAGACCTCATTTGAATGTCATTGCCTACAAGTTTATAATATACTATTTGTAAACTCACTTGAGCCCAGCGTCCATCTTCATAGACCAGAGGATCGTACAGCCAAGTTCTCATTTGAGAATTGAAAACCACTGGGTTCACAAAAAAGAAGAAAACACACCAGTAGGCAAACGAGGCTCCCAAAGTGTACATTATTCGTGAGCCACCAAATAACATTTCATACCTGAAAAAGATTAAATTAATAGTAGTTCTTTAGTATTTCATGAAATACTGAAGAAGTTCTAAAGGAGTTGGCAAACTTTCAAGTATAGTCCATAACAGAAAGAAGACTGCCGTGCGCAGTGTTGTGTATGGTTTGGAAAATCGCTCGTTCAGAGGAAAAATTGGAATACCATGATATGGTTTGAACCGCAATTTTTTGTTTGGTGCCAGAAAAATATTATTGTACTTGTTCTATTTTATATCACATCCTAAAAAAGACAAATACGCAATTGCGGTAGCCTATGTATACCACCGCGCTCTGAAGTCTTTTGTTTGTTATATACTATAGTAGATATGATAATATACCTATTCCTCTATGGTTCACCCAGCTATTAAATCACCGCCGACAACCTTACTTACCAGTCTTTATTCAGAAGATCAACCAATCTAGAACCAATCAAGAAGAAACAACCAATACAGCTGCCAGCCCAACCAGCTAAAACAAAGGCTAAATGATCCTACTTATTAAATGGAATACGTAGCCTATGACTGATCATTTGGAAGAACAACATAGTTTATGTTGTTCTTTCTAGTGATGAATATGTATTTATTGATGAGTAAATTTATAAAATCTGCTTTTTAACGTGCCTTCACCAAAACAGCCAACATAATAAATAAAGTTTGGGTAGGAGCAGAAAACAGCCCCCATCACTTGTAGAACCGCCTGCACGTCCGCAACCATAATAGTCGTGCTCAAATCACAAAACGATATCCACAACATTATACGGTAAAAAGGATTGACCCAAATATCTTTTTGTGTTGTGAATACAATTATAGATAGTATATAAATAATCTAAAATGTATAGATTTATTAGAGCTGCGTTTCGATGCTTCAAACGAAGACTGAATGCTTCGCACCTTAGGTGCTTCGTAGGGTTGTTATTCGATAGATTGATTCGATAAGTATCGGACACGATACGATATGATAATTTTGAGCTCCGATAAATATCGCGATACGATAAATATCGGACATTTTTAACGATATTTATAGGAATTTCATAAATATAGTTCTTTCCATTCTCCGCTGGACAGTTTGCAGTTTTTGTTTCTGACAGTCTTTCAGAGACCTGGTGAACCAATAGATTGAAAACCTTTCTTCTGAATTTCATTGGAATTTTCTTGTTGGTAAGAAAGGCTCGATGTTTGTTGAAATATAAATTTGCTCAGAAGAATTTCCAAAATATCGAAAATGTCGTTTTTCATCCAAAATAAGGTATTATTTGAAATTTGCAAGAATTTAGATCAGAAGGGGATCGAACATTTGACTTTTTGCTTTGTAAGCAAAACCTTTACCACTTCTCCATCCGACTGCTGCCGCTTAAATTTTCTTGCCTGTAATAGGCCCGATATTTATCGGACACGAAATCCGATAATATCGAACACGATAGGATACGATAATTCACAGGTCCGATAAATATCGGTGCCGATACGATACGATAATTTATCGTATCGTATCGAAAAATAATCTTATCGTATCGTATCGAATAACAACCCTAGGCGCCGTGTTATGAAAAAGAATGTAGTTTTGGAGAAAACGCACCACGTCGACCGATTTTACATGCGTTTTTGTAACACTCCGCCACACTTGTATTACCGCTCTGGAAACCTAGTTCTTGAGATAAACTATACTAGATTTGCTATTAGTGAACGCAGAGTTTCATTTCACAATTTACAATAATATCCAACCAAAAAGCATAACTCTACCTATAAGCAACAGGACCACACCACAACAGAAAATACATGAGTTCTCCAGAGTTTGCGATTAATAGACTAGCACTCAAATAACCGAATATGTTTCGCATAGTAGAAACTCGGAAGATTATACCAGTAGCAAGCATATTCCCTAGGATTCCCAGAAAGGATATCTAAAAAATTTATGAGAATTCGATTTTGTAAGGGATCTATTGAAGAATAATTCTTGGCAAAGGGAAGAAATGCATTCAAATTTCAAGAAAATCAGTCTGCCATAATTTGTTACTTATTTATTCGGTTACTTACCGATGCAATTAGGATGGGTGCAACCATTCGCTCAAATACCTGAGACTTATTCAGTTTGCTCATTCTAAATAATCAATGTTACTAATATATTCAACTACTGTAGAGTTAATATATCTGAAAGAAACAGGTGGTTAGTAGGAAGTAAACATGTAGTTCAAAACATAAATCACAAATTTGCTGGTAATTTTAGTGGGTCGTGAAATTTGCTTTTGGTGTGCTCATATTTTTAAGCGTTGAATGATTGACTCATTCAGAAACTCTTAAAGTCAAGAAAGAGTATTAGTTTTGTGAAAAAAGTTGTCGAATTTTTGGTTCTCCAAAAATTTCTCAAAATTGTCAAGTTGTCGAAAAAGATGTCAAATGTAGTTGCTTTCGGTAACAACAATACAAAAAATATACAAGAACTACAGTGTAGCAACAATTGTGAATAGAAGCTGCATAGCTATTTGTAATCAACTACCCATGAACGCCACGTTAACCAAATCATGAAGATTCGGGTGTTACGATTCCTTTTTTTGCTTAATCCATGAGTAGGATTACGCAAAAAAGGACCTAATAGAGGACAATCCAATTAGCTAATTGTTATTTAGCAAACGTAGTTATCATCTGGTCGAGAACTGTAGCTCCCAAAGGTCTCGTCGACATTGTTTTTGGGAAGAAAACGACTCTAGAACTCAATAAGGAAGATAATTGGTTTGTTTATTTATTGGGTGGTACTGTTCCCTACGAAAACTTAAAAAATGAGGATACTGTTTGGCGCACAATTTTAAATGATGCTATATATTTGCACTTTTTGGTTATCAAAAAAAACTGGTTACTGATATTATATTCCCGAAAAACTGACTGATTGGTTTTCAACTGTTAGCAAGAAGTGAGACCTACAAATTTAGACCGGACTTTGCGAGAAAGCTCTGGAACGTCACTACATTGCTTGTAAATTCAAAGAAGATAATCAAACCGTCAGTAACCACATATAATTTTCAGATTAACGTTATTCATCTTTGAACAACTAATAACAACTATGCGTTTCTACAAGGATCACCGAAATTGAATCGCAGTAGTGAATAGTCAACTAATTGTTTGGCATAAGAAATGACTAATGTTTTCACCAAATAACTTCCTAGCCAATTTAACAGAAATACAGCTAATGTTATATGACTTGGTACAAAAAATACCTGAAGATGGTAATTCACAAGTATGAAGGTGATTTTTGCGGTAAAAAGAGTCTACTTCCAAACTGAACCTCAAAAAGGCTTCCATAAGATTCTTCTGTTGAAAGAAAATCTTTCATCAAATATTTTGTAAAGGTATTATTTAAGTATAATTATTTTAATAAAAGGACACTTACTCGAGGCGTTAACATTTGATATATGCAAGTAAGAAAAACGATTTGCGATTGTGTTGGTGCTAAATTTGGTTAAGAAGTGACCTAATTGAAACAAACCCATTATATGACGGATGCTACAACGAATTCGACCCGTACATACAATATTCTGTTGCCACCAACCGTTATCGGTCGAATTTGGGCGATTGCAAATCTATTTTATACGGGTGATAATATTTCGAAGAAATGTTTATCAAAAGTATGTTAGTTTGAACTGAAAATTCATCTTATTCAAGGCCACAGTAAACAAACTGCGTAATTACATACCACATCCATTATTATAGGCGCTACAAGATGTTTAAAT
>JAQGAV010004397.1:0-10366 GCA_034691345.1 Phasmarhabditis papillosa | reverse complement strand
TTGTTAATTAAACAATACAGAAGTTTGCGAAGAAGACGCGAGTTAACACACACGTGAGTTCAAACAGTTCAGCGACTTTAATTCAGCCTCATACCTTTACGAAACAAATATAAAAGCCTGGCTTACATTTTGCGATTGATTGTTTTCACGAACATTTCTTTACAGGCAGAACAACTATTCTGGATCACTTAACGATATTAATATTTAAGTTAACTATACTTAAACGTTAACTCAAACACATATTTTAATATTTCAGCTTATATGCTCTTCAAGGAGTCTCTGTGAAAAAAGCAGATAGAATAAAAGCTAAGGACAACATATATACAGAAAATGAGTCGTTTAACAGTGGCAATAGCAGAAAAGGGTAAACCAACTAATATTTTCGAAAGTAATATAGTCCGATTCAAAACGAATAATGGAGTGTAGAAAATAATTCTCAAACCAAAACTGCTTGTACGCAATTGCGTTTGGCCTGTAAATAATTTTCTACACTCCATTATTCGTTTTTAATCCGACTAGACAAAATATTTCAGAATGGACTGCTGGGAAATCCATCCTAAACAGTTAACTGTTTGTAATAACGAAAGGCTAGGCAGTGGCGCCTTTGGAAATGTGTATAGGGGCATAGTTACAGGTAATTCGATTAAAAAGTATATATTTATAAACAATAGAAACATAGCCTTCTAATTTTAAGTATTTGCTTTAATTCTGTAAATGTTTAAAAAAAGTTTGTTTTACGGAACACGAGATCACAGATGTTAGGAGCGAACACGAGGGAACCATAGGAAGTTGGACTTCATAGCAGAGTAACCAGGGAGTGGAGACGGCGAATAATAACAAATTTGCAAGGATTCTTTATATTTCTTAAGAATAGTTAAATAATAACCTATGCTTTCCAGGCGATCTTCCCATTTTCAAATCCCTACTAAAGATAGATGGAACGACTATGGAACATCATAAAAATGAGCTTGTGGTAAGCTTATTGTGATGTAGTTTAATCTGGTGGAAGCATTTATTTTATGTTAGGTTGCCGTTAAATGCACATCGGATAACTCTGTAACGACAAATCGTATGGATTTGATGAACGAAATCAAATTCATGAAAACATTGGGCCACCATGTTCACGTTGTGTCGTAAGTTCCAGATTGTAGAATTTTATGCTTTTCAACTATGATTCAAAGCAACGTTAGCTTTATTAGTCCAATTGAAATCCTATCTTTGATACAACAATATGTGAACCTACATCCGAGTTATTGAATTGTGAAACGTTAGGAAAAACAATAGATCAAAAAAACCTTTCTCTCTCTCTCTCTCTCTCTCTCTCTCTCTATCTCTTATACGATGTGCCTCAATATCATTTTCAGTATGCTTGGATGCGTTTCCGATATACAGAATCCATTAATTCTGGTTGAAATCTGCGAAAATGGTGATCTTCTCAAATTTCTGCGATGTCATCGAGACCAAAGAAATGTCGGTGATAATTTCTTAAGCATTTGAACATATTTATATTTTGCTCAGTTAAGACAACGTTAAAAGTTATCTTATGTTAATGACATAATTTACTCTCGATTCAAGATATAGGAGTATGTATATTTCAGGCTGAAACCTCCACTGCGGATTCAAAGCTACAAATGAAAGATATGCAGCAGATAGCTTGGCAGGTGGCGGACGGGTTGGTATGTTCTGATATTTTTTTCTGAAAAGAAGAATACTTAAAACTATAGGCAGCGCCAGGAGTAATGATGAAGTGTAAAGAATTCACCGTCCGTCTGAGCCCCTTTTGCGAGCACCGCGCCAGCATCTAGCGGATACTCTCCGTTCAATATTGCACTTTTCAAGTATGCGCGTGCAATTTGCCTGTAAGTGCGGTGTTAAAAATCCTATAAATACGCAAGTGACACTTCGTTTTTACTCTCGACGCTAACTGGACTACTGACCAGAAGATTTGTCATTCTACGTAGTTCCCATTGGAAAATAGTAACTGTTTCAATTATCATAGAGGAATCGATAATAATTATAAGTATAGTCGACGTGGCATTTCATCTACATTTATACTATTCTTTAGAGCTATCTTCACGTGCACAACTTCATTCATAGAGATATTGCTGCTAGAAACATTCTGTTAACGAAAAATATGGTAACAAAGGTACGGTATCAAATATATTTGTTTTTGCATTTTTCTTCTAGATAAGTGATTTCGGTCTATGTCGTTTCGCCGATTCGGATCTCTACACAGCTAAAGGTGGCAAATTACCTATTAAATGGATGTCTATTGAATCTTTAAAATTATTTGAATACTCTTCTAAATCAGATGTGTAAGTCTTCTATTTATTATTTAATTATATTTATTAATACAAAACATTGTAGGTGGTCTTATGGAGTTCTTCTCTGGGAAATATTCACATTAGGAGATGGACCTTATCCAGCATTATCTTCACTAGAGTTGTTAGCTCATTTAGAAGAAGGCAATCGATTAAAGCAGCCAGATGGTTGTCCTCAACAAATGTAAGTATCGCACTATTCGACTCTCAGAAAATAGAACTAAAACAATTGCAATATCCTTTAAAATAGTTCCCTTTTGCAAAAGAGTCTCCGCACTAACTACGGGTTTCATTCTGTATTTAGCTACACCACAATGCAACAATGTTGGCTGACAGAGCCAGAAAAACGGCCGGAAATTTTGGAGGTTAGTTCTCAGGTAGTAGCAACATCTCCTTAAAACATCACCTATTAAATCACAAATTAGTTATAAAACGACTAAGTATTTACAAAGTTATCAGAAGCATTTGCTTTTTGCTTAAAAGACGGAAATGTTGAAATTAGTTAACATGTAAAATCTATTTTATGATACTTAACTTATAGTAGTTTCAAGTTGTAACTGTGAACATTCATTTTCAGATAAAACTGAAATTAATGGAAATGCTGGGAATATCTGACGAGCAGTACGGATACCTAGATATGCACCATTTATCTTCCCAAGTTAGTTTAGAAAGTTACAAAAATGGCCAATTAGTATATGATTTTGTATAGTCAGATTCAAAAGTATTGAGGCCGTGTGTGCTGCGTATTTCGTCATTTTTAACAATACGCCTGCTTGTATTCTACGCGCGCGGTATCAGCAGATTGCAAACTTGCTTTCCCTCTGCCTTACTTAGACAAAATATTGCAACACTACTGCTTATTACCACGGCGATATTACTTTTAAATCCGACTATATTTAGGTTATCAACAGGTTGAAAACTGTTTAGTGTAAGAATTGTGTAAGGAATCTATTCAGGCAAAGAATGCAAATGACGAAAAACCATCTCAATGAAGAAAACTGATTCCCAAACCAGTTTATCGGATGATGGACCAACAGAAAGATCTCAGTCAACTATTTTGTTTTAATACGAAATTTTTCAAAAGTAAATGTTTATGATAACAATATTGAAGTCGTTCACCTCCAAAGTTAGTTTGGTTTTGCAAATAAAGAGTTAAGATCATGTGACAAATGATTAATTTCATTTTAACATTTTGAAAATTTGCCCCATTTTACCCTGAACCCGACACCTCGCAATCAGTTGCAGATGACAATAATCCTTAACACCGATAAAGGTATTAACAAGTCCATACAAAACGAGACATTCGCTCATTTATTGATTTTCATGCGTACTAGTAGAACTTTATTCAGTTTCCAAAGTATTATTCTAGTCTCATACATATTTCTAGTTCAGTTGCTGGTGTACAGTTCTTGTCAGGTAAGATATTGGTCTATTTTGGTTTTGTAAATGCTTCGTTGATGTATTTTATCATTTCTTGATAATGGAATGCAGAGCTGGCTACCGACCCGGCCTAAAATTTTGGAGGACAGGACAGGCCGGGACGGTCCGGGCCGGTCCGGCGGATTTACAACTAATCCGGCCCGGACTGCCCGGCCGGATAACCAGCTCTGATGAAATGGCTAGTATGTTTTTGACTCTAAGAAAGTAACCTAGCTGTTAAAAATATTGTTTTATTTCATTCTTTATTTTACGAAAAACTAGATCACAGTGTTGTTTGGACCATCGACCACTACCTTGTGAGTCAAAGCTTCTAACTACTGGTCCGACGCTCTCCGGTAACGATTACGTTATTGTTTAATTAAATAATATTACTTGTACAAATCAACATAATACCCAATTACAGACTGAAAGTATTTGTAGTTTTAATAACTATGAACAACTCAATAGAACAGAAATGTGCTCCAGTAAGTATAGTCTAAGGAGCGCACAATTATATCGGTTCCTTGTACATTTTCTTTCGATTTCCGCGCTCCTTCTAAATTCTACAGAACAGCTCTGCAAACGATTCATTTGTCGACTATATCTGATACAAAAGTGACAACTAATTCTATTATTTTCAGTAGTAGACAATAACTATTGTTTAACGAAAATCGCCTTTTGGGTATTTTCTTTAGATTTACTAGATCAAACTAAAGTTGATACAATCAAGGAGTTTATTTATGAGGTTAGAGTAGTTGTATAATTTGAAACAAAAGAAAGAGTTTGACAATTATTGGGACGTTTGATTGAAATAACATTTAATCTCAAAACAGTTAATCCTATTGCCACCACAGTTACAAAAACAAAAATAGTAGTTACAAAACATTTATTACTTGATTTAGGCATCTTTTAACTGTGAACAATCTGCTTACTTTATTCTCTCACTTCCTTCAAAGTCGAGTTCTAGGGGATATGTAAGTTAAACAAACTATAGTGGGCGGACAAACGATATGTGAGTTAAAGGCCTGCGTGCTCAATTTAAACGCGCAAAATAGTCATATAAACAAATATAAGTTAATTGTTCCAGAAAAAAAAGTTAGAAATAGTGCTGTAGCATTATTGACTAGTCCGCGTTTTCGCGCACCATTGCTCGGCCGCGGTCGAATAATATTTGCAGATCGTACCGTATGCCCTTGCATAATAGTCTTGGCCTCCGACTTTAAACTATGTTATATCATAACAGAACATTTTACAGTGGGGTGAATTAACCATTGACCAATTCAAAACTGAGCTAACACCAGAAAATGTGCAAATACCAAATGGATATATGAGTGTAAGCTTGTTGAACAATGCAGTTGACGGTGTGGTAAGTTTATAGTTTTATATATATATATATATACTTTATTCGTAAATGAATATATATTGTCTGTATTAAATCTAAGTTTTCAGCTTCCTGGAGAAAGGCAATGTTATATAAAAATGAATGCTCTTTTGAAGAAAAGGCTCCCAAACCCTGATTTTCTATTTATTTTCGTGCTACAACGCTGGCTGCTGCCTAACATAATGAGCTGGAAACTTAGCTCTTAATACAAACTACAGGGTGGCGATAATTATTGAGACAACTTTAAAATGGCCTCAGAAAGGAAAAACCAACATTTTTCATATAACGTTGTCTCAATTCTTATCGGCCACCCTGCAAATGAACGAACAAGGCGTCGTCGGTGTCTTTTAATGATTGAAATGATTATTGTACCGATTTTGTAATTGATTTTCTAGTTATACTCACAAAACGTTTCTATTGTCTCAAAGAAAACAACTTTTTATTTTTAAACTCTTTCAGATTCGATTGTTCAAGCAAGCTCCAGTTCAATATAATGCAACCGCTGTCTACATGTTCACTGATATGATGTGCTCCGACTTTTGTTCTTACCAAGCATATCCAAAAGAAGTGATGCAAGCATTCTACAATGGATCAAAAAGATTAGCCAATCTCGGCACGAGAATGAAACTTTTTACTCTAAATGATGGTGAGTTGTTAGCATCCAATCTTAGCTAGGACGTTAGTCAGTGGTGAAGATCAATCAATATTTATTTAGAATCGTGAGATCATTTTTATCACGCTGACTTTGCTAATTTCTTCCATTTCTTTGGATTGTTTCTTGCTAGAGTCATCCATTTGAGACCAATTTCTCCAGAACTTTCAGTTGTGGTGAAGAAGCCGTGACTTCTTCTGATTTTTCTGAGAAGCTGGGTATTTTGAAATCTTCAAACGAAAAAGTATTAAGAATTAGGCTTTCAAAATATTTTAAAACGTCCTCGTAACACCTCTATATGAATAATAATAATAATACCTCTATATAAAACGTAATATGAAGTCTATCTTATATTTTCAAGAAAGTATTCTTTAGCTATTACCATTTTTGAAAAGCTCTAAAAAGTAAATAATAAGCTTAACGTATTTTGTTCAGTGCAATTCAACAGTGGTATTGGCAATTGTTTTGATTTCATCAACAGTTGCCTTATAGACGTTCATATAGGAATTCCGACCCGAAACAATAGTTTTGAGGAAAATAGTTTTTGTAAGAAAGCAGGTTTGACATTATATCAAATTGTAAATCTACCTTTTTGCTTAATTTCAAATTGTACTATATATCGAAAGTAGTTAGGGAAATGTAAGTGAAAAACGAAAATAAAGTGTATTTGAACTGCCTGTAAACTTGTTAGAAAAGCACCGCGATTTCATTTCGTTCAGAAATGACAAAATTTCAAAGCAGTATCATACCGATAAGCGAAGTACGCGCATATAGACTATATGATATAGTCGGTGGACTAATGGCTAGCAAAGGCTTACGGTAGGAGCTGCAAATTATTTAGAGCTTATTAGAGTTTCAGAGCAAGTATATGCTCTAATTTTTATTAGACCTTTAACTGCAAGCCTTTAGTCCGCCGACAGTACATCTGAAAGCTAATGTTCCACTTTGTACAAACCTCAATAACTACATTTTTTAGTCAATAGCCAAGTCGTTGCCTCGTCTACTACTGCAAATGATTCAATATCGGACGCTGGTAAGTGATAAAATTAAAAGAATCGACAAATATTGAATAAGATTATTAATTATAGTTATTATATTATTTTACCGCAAGTTCTTTTTTAACTTTCTATACTCTGTTTCAGGCATCGCAGCAGTTTCAATCGGTTCTATACTAGGATTGATAATGTTCATTGTAATTGTAGTCTGTGTAGTGAGACATTATAGAGGGTTAAGGAGAAGACGGGCACTCGAACAAAGGTAGTGCCGGGCAGTATGCTTAATTTGAAAGCATTAATATAAATAATAATAAAAATCAGATAGGAAATATAATTAAGACAATAAATCTGACTTTTGGCCGCATCTCTTATCACAATATTTGAGTTTCCAACTTTACCGTCATGGATATTTCAATCTGAAATATTTCAATGAAACTAATGCAAGTTCTTATTCGAAAAACAAAATAAAATCTGCAAGTTATTTTCTTGATTTGGTTTTAGTGTGTATGCCCTTCAAGGATACCCGCCAACTAATGTAACTACGGATAACGTATATTCAGAACCGACTAGAGTCTTACAAACAACTGATACTCCAATTGTTCAGTTAGTTAACAAAGATGGTTTAGTATAAAACTAAAGATTTAGAACCGATTGCTGGGAAATTGATCCTGAACAGCTAACGGTACATAGAAATGAGTAATTAGGAAGTGGTGCCTTTGGAAATGTATATAAAGGAACTGTAATAGGTAAGTTAGATTCGAAAAGCATAGAAGTGATAAGCTAAAGTTAAAAGAATTAACTACGATTATATAATTATAAATTATTCGCTAAGTATTTGATATTTTTTCAAAAGTTTAGACACTGGTGTTTTCTTTTACATTTAAAGAAACACAATTTTCTATAAAAGAAACCATTAATAACTAAAAGAGTTCAAAACAAAAATCACAGAAAGTTAAATAACTTGTTTTGCTTATTTTGACTCAAGAAAAGAATGCACTGACCACAGCCAAAATAAATAAAAATGTGTATTTGTGAAACATTTGCTTACTATGATTTATTTTCTTTCAAGGCGAACTTCCCATCTTAAAGTCTTTACTGAAGATGGCAGGAACCAGATCGCAGAATTATGAGAATGAGATTGTGGTAATTTGTTAAAACACTATTAGTGTAATTTATTTATTTTTGGTTGCCGTCAAATGTTTACCAAATAACTCTGATATGCTTAGTCGAATGGACTTGATTAACGAAATTGAGTTTATGAAGACACTGGGACATCATGCTCATGTTGTTTCGTAAGTTTAAGTCTGTGGTTAGGAATTGTTAGGGCCAAACCAGGTCAGAGCCGACTTTTTCATGGGCCCGTTCCACCCGTGGGTTAAGCTATCTATAGTCTATCTCAAGACCTAGGTTTCGAGCGCGGTATCCCGAGCGCGGGCGCAGAGTGACATAAAATGAATGTAAAATCGGTCGAAGTGGTTCACTTTTTATAATACGGCACCCGCTCGCGATACCGCATTGGACACCACACCTAATCACCCAGTAACTAATTTTGCAATGGATAAACTAATTTTGAAATTAGTTTTCTTATTAAATAAGAAAGTTATAAATACAACAAGTGTTTTTCAGAATGCTCGGTTGTGTTTCTGATGTGAACAATCCATTAATTCTAGTAGAAATATGTGAAAATGGAGATCTACTAAAATTCCTGCGATCTCATCGAAAGGAAAGAAGTGTAAGTTTTTAAACTTAAATTACGATTTCCAAATTATTTGAGGTGATAACCGGCAATTTAGGCTGATACCCAAGTAAATGAATCAAAGTTGGAACTGAAGGAACTCACTCAACTAGCTTGGCAGATCTCGGATGGATTGGTGGGTACCTAATGAGTTTTAGTTGTTAAAAAATAATACTTAATAGTTTCAGAAGTAATAGAACGTTGACTATGACAATTATAATATTAATTTTATTGTATGTTTTTGCATTATATATCTTATTCTTAGTGAAGCTATAGTCGGATTCAAAACGAACAACGAGTGTAGAAAATTATTTACAAGCCAACTGCAATTGCGTACAAGCATTTGTGGCCTGAAAATTATTTTCTACATTCCGTTATTCGTTTTGAATCCGACTATACTTTAGGTAATTCTTCTGCATGTACAAGGGAAACTGTTTCATTGCTAAGTGAGAAAAAGTATCTATAACATACTTTCAGTTTGTTCAACTTGCTTCGACTATAAAACATTCCGTAATTTAAAAAATCATAGTTAGTTTAATTAATATTTGTAAACTTAATTCTTCAGAGTTATCTTCATGCACACAACTTTATTCATAGAGATATTGCCGCTAGGAATATTTTGCTGACTACTAATATGGTAGCAAAGGTACTTCATTTTGTAAATACTCATTGATTAAGATAATTAAGATTAATTGATGCTTTATTGTAGAACGTTCAATTGTGAAAACTAACAAATAAATGAACTAAAAATACTTATAGATAAGTGATTTCGGTCTTTGTCGTTTCGCCGATTCGGATCTCTACACAGCTAAAGGTGGCAAGTTACCTATTAAATGGATGTCTATTGAATCTTTAAAACTATTTGAATACTCTTCTAAATCAGATGTGTAAGTGTTTTATTAATTATTTAAATATATTTATCAATAAAACATTGTAGGTGGTCCTATGGAGTTCTTCTATGGGAAATATTCACAATAGGAGACGGACCTTATCCAACATTATCTTCACTAGAGTTGTTAGCTCATTTAGAAGAAGGCAATCGATTAAAGCAGCCAAATTATTGTCCCGACGAAATGTAAGTATTTATTTTAGGAGTAAAGTAAAATAGATATCAAATCTATTTTACTTGTTTAGATATCAAATTATGAAGCAATGTTGGCTGACGGAGCCTGAAAAACGTCCCGAAGTAACTGAGGTTTGTATGCTAGTGGAATGGGTAACATATTAAATGGCTGATTGGATAAATGTATAGTCGTGACACTTCATCAGGAATATTCTGAGAAAAAAGGAGTATTTCGTCACATTCAGTATTTGGGTGCACGAAATATGGGATAAGTAAGCTGCTTGTTTTAAAAGCCTTCTGCAGCTACGTGGATTAATATTACAGACTCAGATCATCACGCATTCAGAGACCGCCCCTCTAACCACTGGGCTAAATCAGGCGCAAAACACTTGGATTTCACAAATTAGCGTCATCTTAGAACAGTTTTCGAGTTATAATATTTATAGCTGTAGATCGTATTCTAGACATCTATTAGAAATTACGTTGGTATGTTGTAATGAAAAGGCGTGGAACATTTGCATTTAGCGATTCCGGGAGTTGCCTTTCCTATTTTTCAGATTGAATTTAAACTAATAGAAATGCTGGGAGTATCAGATGAGCAATACGGGTATTTGTATATGCATCATCTATATACTCAGGTTGGTATGTAAATAAATAAGATTGCACTTACTTTATATAAAAATCCTCAGCATTAACCGGAAGAAACCAATCATGAACTCAATTATTATAGTCTGGTCTAAGAGTAATAATGGAGTGTTACTTGCGTGATTAGGGGGGGGGGGGGGGTTTGGGTATATGTT
>JAQGAV010004396.1:0-10366 GCA_034691345.1 Phasmarhabditis papillosa | reverse complement strand
TCGCGTCATTGTCCGGCGTGGGGTTCGCACGCCATGGACATTTTGTGAGCGCGCCATGGACATTTGGATCTCTGAGTGATGTCACTGTAGATCAAGTGTGTTCCCTTTTCCTTTTAGACTGAACTGCAAGAAGATGATGGAGTACTTAATCTGCGGAACCTTGTTGCTCGAAGAACTACCGAAGCTAATATGGAGCGCGAGCGGGGACGGGAGTGCAGTGGCATTATTAGTCTTGGTAAGCTTGTCACGGGTATAGTTTAATTCACATCTTATACTGTAATTATTCACAACAATCTACGTTTGCCGAATAGAATAATTGGCATTTTTTCGGAAACAATCAAAACTTAATAGAGTTGAAATGTTTTATATATATCCTTTTAAGAAAACGGTTCGCATCTTTGGCTTTTGTTGGATGCAGTCAATCTCTACATACATCATCTACCAGATTCTTTAAGTTCAAGCAAATCGTCATATGGGGTAATTTAGTACTCTTTTTTGTTAGAATTAAACATATATATATAGTCGGCGAACTAATCGCTTGCAGCTAAAGGTCTAAAAAATTGAAACTAGAGCATAGATTTGCTCTAATTTCTCTAATAACCTCTAATAAATTGGCAGTTCGTACCGTAACCTCTTGCAAGCGATTAGTCCGTCGACTATATCTACTAAAAATCAAAAAATTTAGAGACACTTACTGTTCGATTGTGCTACACATTTTTCATTACTTTTCTTGCAAACCTGTTTTTATAGCTAAATACTACAAAACTGGCTACAACATCAATTTTTATACAATTGTCTGAAAGAAAGTAAACCAAAAAACATTTCGTATCCTTAATTTTATAAACTAGTAATCATACTAATTCTATTATTTCTAGCGTCTTGACACAGAGGCGCTTTCCTTCAATGCCCGTCGTATTACCTGTAGCGGCGACAAGCTGGCCGTTGTTGGCCGGTCGGATGTTCAGGTCTTCCGGTTTGGTAGAGATGGCGAAATTGTGGACAGAATGAACATAGCAATATCATCAGAACTACAGACTCATACAAATCCTATTACTAAGGTTTGTATTATTTAAGACAAGTGATGGGTGGCTAGACTCGTTGACGAACAGGCCGATCTAAGTGTCGAGCCCACTAACCGTCGCCGGGGCAAGCTTTAGTAAAAAGGTACGCCCCGAGCCCACGAGTGTAAGTCATTTGAATGCTCCGAGCCGTCCATCTCTGCTTCACAATATATAATTTGATATATACGTGTGGATAGAATGCTCTATTTTCAAAACTAGCGTAAAGTTTCTAAAGTAGTGCCTATAACCACCGATGTCAACGTCAACGTAATTTTGACGTCAAGGTGTCTACGTCGTGGTTATAGACACTACTTTACTTTATTACATTCACCTTAATATTATTTTGCATGTTGCAGAAACATTGGGCAGGATAAATACAATGTTTTATATACCGTAACCCATCACAATCATTACAGTATACAATAAATAAATACATAACCAACTTATAGAATATACAGTAACCCTACTAAATACTATAGTAACCGGGTTACTGTAACCCTTTCACAATCTTTTTATTTAGGCAGTTTGGGCTCCCGGTAGAACTGCCGTGTTGGCTGTAGCTACAACACAGTTTGTTCGTATTTTTGATCTAACTAAGGACAGTCGTAACCATCTGGAGGAAGTAGTTCTACCTGTTGGAAATGTAGAAGATCTACAATTACTAAATGAAAATGGAGAAATTGTCATTATTGTGTTAAGCAGTGCAAATCATCTATATCGACATCAAGTGGGTTATTAGTAGCTATTAACTGGCTGAGCTTAACATTAAATACATATAGTCTATAACAAACAAAAGACTGCAGAGCGCGGTGGTATACGCAGGCTTCCGCAATTGCGTCTTTTTCTTTTTCTGGATATGATATAAAATAAAACTAGTACATTAAGATTTTTCTGACAACAAGCAAAAAATTGCGCATCGAATCATATAATGGAAGTTTAATTTAGCCACAGAACGAGCGATTTTACAAACCTTTCACAACACCGCGCATTGCAGTCTTCTTTTTGTTATAGACTATATAATAAAAGGTCGGCAATTATGGGCAAAATCTTTTATCTTTAAACTTTTTACTTTAATTTCAATCTTTACAAAATTATTGGATAATAGCATTCCTTCTTACACATAAATTCAAATTTGCTATTGATCAAGTTCAGTTAAAATGCTCCCAAAACTAATATATTTCTGGTTTCTTAGATTTGACTCATTTATGTGATAATGCAATTTTATTTATTATAATATAATAATATAAAATACATTTATAGTTAAGGATAAGGGTGCCAATCAAGTCCTTCTCGATAGCAGAGTCCCAAATAGTAACGGTTTTCCATTACTATTTGGGACTCTGCTATCGAGAAGGACTAGATAAACTAATTCACAAAAGAAAGACTTAAATTTTGAGCGTTTACTGATTTGGCAGCACTGAAAGCTTAAAAACTTTCTTCTTTCTTCTTACTATTATTCGTGTTACAGTAACCCGTATTCAGGTAACAACGACAGTTCCTCCAAGTAACTCGTTCTACATGACGAACAATATGACAATGCCTTCATTTGGTGTTACTGAAAATGTTATGTAAGTTAAAAGAAAAGAAACTCTATAAAAGAATAGAAAACCACTCAATTGTTATAGTTAGCGCCAAGAGTAATAATGGAGTGTGAAGAATTCAACGCTCGTCTGAGCGCCTTTTGAGAGCACCGCGTCAGCATCTTGCGGGCACTCTCCGTTCAATATTGTACTTTGCAAGTACGCGCGTGCAATTTGTACGCAGTGCGGTGTTAAAAATCCTAAAAATACGCAAGTCACACTCCAGTATAACTCTCGGCGCTGACTATATACAAATGCTCCAAAATGATAATATAATTGTTTCCATAGTATTATTCAAGAATAACAAGACCGTGTTTCCTGCCTATTTTTATGATAAATTGTCAATTTAGCAAACTTTAAAGCGAAAATTACTTGTAAGTTCCACTTTTTAATTAAATATAACAATATTCTACTGTATTCTAACTATTTTCTTTTAGTTCCTTTTACTATTCTGTCACATCTAAACTTCTTTTTACCTCTTTTGAGAAGGGAGTATGGGTTACTCATGTTAATAATGGAGCTATTATGGAAGACAATTTGACACTGGATTGGAAAAAGTAAGTTTATCCGGAATCAGCAGGTTCTCCAGAGAAGCCTAGCTTACACGCGAGCAGGGATCGGAACGGGCTAGTACGTCGTCAACTTTCTCGTTTCGGCAACAGCCGGACCCTGGCCGGTGGCCGTAGCATAGAAACGCCCGGGCAGTTTTTGGCTGAGCGAGCAGTTGAATTGTTGCCTGGGCATGCTAGAAAATGACCGGGCACCCACCCGGGTGTTTCTATACTACGGCCACTGGCCGCGAGTTCGAGTTCCGTCCGAGGCATCAGTTTTACAAATTTGTCAACTAACATTAAGTAGATTGAAACAATAAAGTTGAAAACAGTTCATTGTGAGCTTTAAGTAGCGGAACATACCGACCTTTAAACAGAATCTCTAAATTAAAGGACTATTTAGGCTTAAAATAGAGCAGGCTTTATATGGATGGCAAGAGGCCGGCGGTATTATTAGCGCTCTACCATTTAATCAGACGCAATCATTATTCTATATATATGCAGGACCAAATGAACTTGTAGTACAGGTAAAAGAGATATAAATAGGCATATTATAGTCAGATTCAAAAGTAATGAGGCCGTGTATGTTGCGTATTTCCGTATTTCGTAATTTTTAACACTGCGCCTGCTGGCATTCTACGCGCGCGATATCAGCAGATTGCAAATTTGCTTTCGCTATACCTTACTCAGACAAAATATTGCAACGCTCATGCTTATTAACACGGCCGTATTACTTTTGAATCCGACTATAACAGACTAGTTGAATAAAACAATAAATAGATATTAAGTTTTAATTATGATAAAATATCAACTGGAATGTCTGAGTTCTGCTGATTTAATTGTAATGAATGGCCTTATTAGCTCTAAAAAACATTAACCATAGCAAGCGACCGGAATCCACCAAAACATTTATGCATTTTTTTGATTAATCTGGTGGAAAACTTGGCTTACTAGTATAGTTACATAGTTCCGAAAATAGAAATCTTATGTTTTGTTTTGCTGGAAAACTTGGCTTACTAGTATAGTTACATAGTTCCGAAAATAGAAATCTTATGTTTTGTTTTGCTTATCTGTTTTCGGAACCCCTTTTTTGGTTCATATCTTTTAAAAGTATTAAAGTATGATAATATGTTTAGAAACACGAGCTTACACGTCGTTCACCCTTCTCACAAACTCTTTTTACTCCACAATCATCAGATGATATCATCTCTATTGTTACTTTCTATGAACAACCATCTGTTATGCTTCTAGGATTGTAAGTTTATCAATTATATTCACTGCCCCGACTACGCCAAGCCGGAGCGAAACATTTTGACCTATGGCCGTAGTATAGAAACGCCCGGGTGGGTGCCCGAGCAGTTGAGAATTGTTGCCCGGGCAGGCTAATAATTGCCCGGACACCCATCCGAGCGTTTCTATACTACGGCTACAGGAGCCGGTACGTTCCTGTTCAAAAAAAAAAAAACAGTGTGAAATCTCTAAAGCTGCGTGCTTAGACAAACACACATCCCAGATATCAGACCAAAATAAAAAGTAGAGCTTGGAGCGATGAATAAAAAAATACTTCAACAAAAGTAAAATGGAATAACTTTTTTTGGAAACCCGGGCAAAGATAGTAGTCAAGAAGAATTCTGTAACGGGACGCCCTTTCCGGAATCTGAAAGGACGGGCTTGTGAACGTCACAATTTATTGGGCTCCGTGCTTTTTGTTGATAGATATTTTGTCAACTTGTACAGATTTCAATTGAAGAAGTTCTTCTTCTCTTTTAGAAACTGGGAAAACCGACCGGATCTTTGGATTCCCGGCCTTCCGGTTGAGTTGACTGTTAATCAACCTGTATCAGTATGCGATAATTGTGATGATTTATCAAAAGAAGATCTAGTTCTGGTGAGTTACATAGAGTAATCAGTTAGAGGAGATGATACATTTATCTCGAAACTAAATGCAATCGTTTTAAAAACTGTTTTTTTTTTAATTCAAGAAAAATTAAGAAAAATAAAAGAATAGAAAGAAAAAAACCGAAAATATACGCAAAATTTCCTTAAATACGCAAATAACACTCCATTATTCATTTTGAATCAGACTATATACAGAAGAAGGTCCTAACTAAACAAATCCTCCTTCTTTTAGTGTATGGAGCGTTCTGAAAAGATTGATCGTATCGAAGGACAATGCGAGGATTTAAAACGATTCTACGAGGAGTCGGATCTATTTGGAAGACTTGTTTTAATTGATAAAATGCCAGTTACTGTATTACAGGTGGGTGAATTACTTTTAAAGGGCTGTGAAGTCTTAAATCTGGTCATAGTATGGCTGGTTACAGTATCCTCAATCTGGGAGCTGTGGGCCTAAATATTTTCAAAGATTAAGTTGGTCGTTGACAGAAGAAGGCAGGTTTCCAGTGAAGTATCTAGCAGAGAGGCGGTATTACGTTATAATTCATGTACTTTTGAATAAAACACTTCAACGCCATTGAGTTTCAATTCATTTTTGTATAACACCGGTGCTCCGCAAGATACTGCTGTGGATACAATGCTCCTTATGCTATACACAAACAACTTTGACTAATCGTTACTTATATATTTAAACTATTTTAATTAGTTTTACAAAGAATCTCTGTTGCAGATAGAAAAGTTCAGTCTTCGGATGCAGCCCGTAGACCAGAACATGATTGTCAGATGCATAAGAATACAGGTTCCTGCTGATAAAGGACCTGAAGCGGTAGGTGCTAACAATTTGATTTGAAAATTTGATTTCAATTTGAAAAGACTATATTGACCAAGAAAAGAATTATTGAGTATGTGTGCCAGACTGTACCTTATCTTAATTTGTTGATATAAAGTGACTTGAATGATCTTATTTTGTTAATAGATTCTTCTTATTGTAAGCAGAACCGGCTAGAGACTATTCAGTTAATCTACCGATCTATCAAAAAAGCCTGTTTTCTGAGCTGAGCCTGCTGTTTTTCATGTCTTGACAACTCATAAACTAATAAATACCCAATGATTCATTGTTATAGGTAGAATTACTGGGTACAAGACATTCTTTAGCCACCAGAGAGGCTAGATTCTTCGATATACCGCTAACAAGGACTGATTCTACAATTATGTGAGTAATTTCTATAGTTTAAGATTATTTTAAAACTATTTAGTTAACCTTTTTTAATTCTTAGAATACTAATTTTGCCAGCTAAACCAACTTATAAAACTCTTACATCGACATTATACGATGGGTATTACTTCTGATTTCGGTGCCCACAGCTTTACAAAAAGTGCAACTTTCTTAAATATTATAATAAATATAAATAAATAAACTTTCCCATTAAACCACCCTTTTCAGTGAGAGCTCAAGCATTTGCCTGGACTTCTTCGGCAACAAGGACGGGCCCACTTCTATTATATCAATCGCCCTTTATGGAGTGCCACTGCGTGAATTCGGAACACCGCGTTTCCATGTTCAGAAGAGAAATCCACTAACACTGACTAACGGATTCCTGCTTAATATTATATCCACAATGGCTTATCAGAAGGACTTTGCCGCGGAAGAAGAGGTTAGCATATGTAGAACGAGAATGTAGTAGCTAGCTTATGACACAACAGTACCATCAGACAAAGAGGCCGTAGTATAGAAACGCCAGAGTGGGTGCCCGGGCGTTTCTATACTACGGCTACAGTTGCTAGATTTACCGATTTACAATGATTTTCTTTAAAAATGCATAAAAATGATACGTCAAAAAGGGGATCATTATACACTGAAACTATGGAACTTTGAAGAAAGAATTCTTGCAAATTTCTGATCCGCCGCCTCCGCTCCCCAGGTGCTGTGCAGTTGTACTGGCTCCCTGTGGTCCCTTCGTCTCACTTCATCCTCCAAATATCTGTTATCTTGTTTCGTAAAATATTATCTGATGAGGTAGCGAAGATTTGTGGTAACGGAGTTCTGTAATGAAGCTTTTAAATGGATTTAAAGATTGTTTATTCATATTTTACGAATCACGAGATCACAGATATTCGGAGGATGACGTGAATAGATGAAATGTATGTGAACGTATCTTTATATATTCTTTTTAGAATCAGAAATGGATTATAAACTCTTCTGCTAAACTATTAAGTCTAGTATCTTCACACCATGAAGTAGTCCGTGCGGCAAGCCGTCTACTTAGACAGGTTAACACTATTGGAAATGCACAGTATTATAGGATTAAAGATACTATATTCTTTAGTAAGTAATATAATAATAATAATAATAATAAAACTAGTTTATGTGTAATGTTTTTTATTCCAAAGCCTAGATCGCTTGCGCCATATAAAACTAGCTACAGAACTACAAAAATTGAAAGAGATTTATAGTCAGCGCCAAGAGTAATGATGGAGTGAAGAGAATTCAACGCTCGTCTGAGCCCCTTTTGCGAGCACCGCGCCAATGGCCGTAGTATAGAAACGCCCCGGTGGGTACCCGGGCAGTTTTTGGATGCCCGAGCAGTTGAGAATTGTTGCCCGGGCAGGCTAAAAATTGCTCGGGCACCCACCCGGGCGTTTCTATTCTACGGCCACTGCATCTGGCGGCTACTCTGCGTTCAATATTGTACTTTGCAAGTAAATTTGCTTGCAAGTGCGGTGTTCAAAATCCTGAAAATAAGCAAGTAACACTCCATTATTACTCTCGGCGCTGACTTTACAGTCCTCCATAGCGCGTTATCGTTCTATGTTATTGAGATAACCGTAGTTACTTCGTTAACAATAATTTTAAGCAATATCTTAGTTGATAACTCCTAAAACAGGATTATTATACATTGTGCTCGTGATACACTACTCCTAAATCCACACTTGGAGCACAAATGTCTCGGTTCTCATTAGTTTAGAAGTTGTAGATTTAAACATAGCACCCTACTGTAATATAGTACTACACTAACCATTTTAAATGATTTGTTTTAATTTGGATTTGTTATTCTTAAGACTATTAATACTTATCATATTATTAATATATTATTATTAATTCTGAACTTTAGCACGACTTTATCCCTAATTATAGGCGATCTTCGCAAGCTAATAGAAGAAGACCGTGCTATTCCACCAGCTATATTACCTCATATACTACATCAATTTAAGACAATGATGTGTACTAGAGTGGTTATATTCAATGAACTTATGGCCGAAGGTAGGAAAATAGCCGTACATATATAGTCGACGGCTAAGGTTTATGCAGGGGGTACGGTGCGAGCTGCAAACTGAATGGGTCAGATCTTTGCTATTACGCGCACAAACGCAGAATTTAGAACCAAATATTGTAATAAAACAAGGCGAAATCGTTATTCTTTCTATTTTTCATGTTATTTTCCATTAATCAGCATAAATCTTTGCCGTCGACTATATGTAGTTAAAGGGACAAATTAGGCTGTTTTTAAAGGTTCTGTTTCTGTAAAGTGTTATAATATAGTCAGCGCCGAGAGTAATAATGGAGTATCACTTACGTATTTATAGAATTTTTAACACCGCACATGCAGGCAAATTGCACGCGGGTACTTGCAAAGTACAATATTGAACGGAGAGTTGCCGCCAGATGCTCGCGCGGTGGTAGCAAAAGGGGCTCAGACGAGCGTTTAATTATTTACACCCCCATCATTACTTTGACGCTGACTATAGTTATTTGCAAGATAACGCCGAATAACTTTAAAAACAATAAATATTGGGAGAAGAAATAACCTTACAATTAGATATAAGTTTTATAAGACATTTTTACATAGTATAAACGCGTTACAGGGTTAGTTTTTGAAATAAACTACAGTATATTCCTAGGAATTGATTCAATTCCATTAGAAATATGGGGCCCATAAACAGAAGCTTATTCCTTCGATAAATTTAAATTTTCTAAGCCTTTTTTATAATAGCGGTAGAGTTAGCGCCAAGAGTAATGATGGAGTGTTGCTTACGTATTTTTAGAGAAAATTGGGTAAATTTTCTTTTTCGAAGAATTTCCTTTCCATTTTTAACGAGATTCTTTTTCTATACCCCATTGTTACTTCCGGACCTCACTATAAGTTCTATATTATCCTCAGACTACGCAAAAGGGACCAGGGCCGGCCCGTAGCAGGTTGGGACGACGCGGAACAATGTCAGACCTTGTCAGATTTTCCTAATCTTCTTTTACAGGTCTTGGAGAGAGTACAGTGCTTATAGACTATTTATTTAATCAACTGGCTAGATGTCAGTCTGATCCTGTACCTCTACTAGAAGTATTTGTTGCTCTTTCCTTTGTACTTCTATCAATGAATGATGAAAACTCTGCTCATATTACTAAAGTATTCCTCAATGTATTCACAGATCCTGCGGTTAGTTTTAAATGTCTAAATTATATATTTCTTTCTTTAAAATAATGAAAGATTAAAATAATTGTTAAAGAATTTTGGGTTCTTTAAAGAACCTTAAGTTACTTATCCCATATTCTAAACTAGTGTTGGGAAGTACATGACCATATTCTCAGTCATATGTATACTCTGGTCGACCCGATACCTGCAAATACCGCCGGATACGAGCCTTACCGCCGGATACCTGCAAATACCGGCAAGCGATACAGGTATCCGCTGGTAAAATTGCAGGTATACGGTCGACCAGAGTCCACCGACTATAGTTAGTCTCCTAGATGAATATTCATAGTCAATTAGTTATAGTCATAGTTAGTCATGGTTTTCCCAACACTGTTCCGTGATCAGTATAACATTTACCTATACTTAAAAGTTTGTAACATATTACCAATAAAACAATAATAATAATAATAATAATAATCAATAAATAGACAAACTTGTTATTCATAACATTTCCTTACAGACATGCCATCTTTCTTGTAAATTTCGTATGCTCGCGCTTACACAAATCTTTTCCTTCTCGGCGAGTTCAAGAAGTGATCGGGAGCTAAGCCGCACCTCCAGTAGTCATCTAATGCTAATGAAGTGGGGAGGACTAAGACCATTCTTCCAGAAGACAAGAATTGTTGCGTAAGTTGTCAGGGTTACTGTAGTCGTAAAGGGCCGGTATACTTTTCTCTTTAAACACTAGACCGGTGCCCCACGTGGCTGGGCGGGAAAATACCAACTGGAGCAAACGTCAACTGGAGCAAATAAAAAGCGTCAACTGGAGCAAATAAAAAGCGTCAACTGGAGCAAACGTCAACTGGAGC